>JAXQQM020061566.1:0-51956 GCA_034641835.2 Pinus albicaulis | reverse complement strand
GTTTTAGGCTAGTTATAGTTTTAAGAGTTTGTTTTGGGAAAATGGTGGAGTCCACAAACTAAGGGCAAGGTTGAGGGCTTTCAGTCCATTGGGCTATGGAGTCAAAGGATGGCTTTACTGGATTTCTATTCTAAGCACAAGATGGTATTACAGGGCAAGATAGCTAGACAGAGAACAATCCTTAAAATTTAAAGTGGATGGGATGATCTTGAAGGGATGAAAGACAGCTAAGAATCTTTCACCATGTTCAAAAGAAAGAAATGAGATGACTACAAACAAAGAGAAATGAAGAATTATTTATTATAGTAATCAACAATGTTTAAATTAGCAAAGCAAGAGCATTTAAGAATTCATGCTTATAACTAATTTAGAGGAAAACATTAAGAACAATCACATCTGAAATCAGAGTACAATTAAGTAAATTCTGATTCAATCCTTTATATAAATTATTCAGAAATGGACATAATGATATTATAAACTAATATAAAACTTCAGACAAAGGGTAGAAAGACTTATTGAACTGTAGTCCAACACATGAATCCTACAACAAGTCCAGTGCTTTAAATCGTCATCCAGTAAGCCACGAATAAATTTCTCCAAAATGCTTTTATTCCGAAAATCTCAATGTTACAACAGAGTAATAGAATCCACCCTCAACACTCTCTTTGAGGGTTTATTTATACACAAAATAATCTTAAACAATCTTACACTATCTTAGCCAATAATCTAGGCTGACTTAAAGCCTAATTTACAAACAAACAAGAGACAAAGGGTCTCGTGGATAGAATAATGGGCAACTGCCGATGTGTTGTTCCTTTTTCCGTGGATGTGCTGGAGGTAAGTGCTGAAATAGGGCTCTGTGCTGTCCCTTGCAGTATTTCTTTGGCTTGTTGGACACTCTTTATTCTCACGGATACTCTTTAACCTTTTCACCTGATACTCTTTCATCTGTTTTCCTGTTTTTACCATTTACTTGATAGTAAAGATAAATTCTCATCCTGAAAACAACTTTTTATAGAATTTCCAACATTTCCTTCCACCATTGATCATCTGGTATCACAGTTCTTCTGAGCTTTCTTAAAGTTTCATCTGCTTCAGTAAGTTTATAAAAGGTGGGCTCATACGGAAATAGATACTTTATTTCATGTTCCAGATGAAATAAATTCCTCACTTTATCATAGATACTTTTCCCGGTTGGTAATGTCGATTCCGACGAGCTAGTAGAACAAGCAGCTGTATTTTTAGCATGAGCCTTTATTCTCTTCTCATAGGTTTCCAAGTCTATTATTTGATCTTCTGTGAGCATGGGGCTTGGTAACCCACTATCCAACAAAGCTTGAAATTTCTCTCTGAAAATGTTGATGTCAACCAAAATGTCTGTGCACTTCCTTTCTAAATTTTGCATGAAAGTCCTTTTGGTGAAAACTCTCTTTGCTTCCAAAACTGTGCCCGTCCTATCATCAATTCCTAACAATGCAAGCTGTTGCTTTGTTCTGGAATTCAAAAATTGAATGAGCTGATTGGCCTACTCAGGCCTGCCTATCAATTCATTTCTGGTTCTGTTTATTTCTTCTTGGGCGATTTTAACCAACTCATTTTGCTCAAAAATAGCTTGAATAGAGGGCCAAATACCCTTTATTAATTCAATGATGTTACCCCAAAGAATGTCATTTATTTCATTTAAAGGCTTCTCCAATGAAATATCTTTTTCCAAAGCCTGAACCAATTTTTCCAACCTTTTTATCTCCCTGGTGTTATCAGCAGCTGTCTTTTTAGATGTGTCATATTTTTCCTCCAATTTTACTAATTGCAATTTAGTTTCTTGGAGTTCTGTGACCCTCAGTTGCAAACTCTCCATTTTTTTATTAAGTCCTCAGAACTCAAGCCAGAAGTATTCACTTGAGATGGTTGTATCTGCTGCCCTGTTGTTGTAGTACCTGTTGTTGAAGTCTGCCTGATAGTTTCCTGTTCCTGCAATGCTTTTTCCAATTCCTTCTCTGTTTCATTTAGTCGCTCGGTCATATTTAGGAGCAACTCCATCATTTCTTCCTGTGAATTCCCTTTTATAACTTCTTGGGTCTGAGGGTGCCTCAAGGCTGGTAGTTTTAGCTGTTTTCTGAGTGCAGCTATATCATCCTCTTTCTTCTTTATCAATGCCTCAATACCTTTAATGTATTTGGGATTGTGACCCAAACCAATGATTATCTCTTCTAAAGACTTTATTCTATTATCTTTGGCCTGTGAGGAGGCCTTCTCAATTTTCAATTGTGCAGTAGTGTTATTCAAAGAATCCTGCAGCGTTATAGCTGTCATGGCCTTGTTGGTGAGAGTAGAATAGACCATTTCCCCAGTTTGTCTGTGAAGCTCTATCTGGTCCAGGGGATGGATATCCTTTGCTAAAACTTCAAAATTTGTTCTGATGTAATCTGCTGCTGAAGTTGGCTTTGGCACTTTTGCTTTGAAGTGGCTCGTCATCATTTTACCTTGTGAAAGGTCAAACGCTGACATTAGCCTTTCTTGATTATGGGGAGCCATCTTCATATATTGATCATATACCTTCATTTTCAATGGATCATTCTTTGTTTTAATACTAATGAAGGTTCTTTTAATATCTCCAGTGTCTGTCTTTGGCGGTCTGAAAGAAGATACTTCAGTGCTTATTTGCTTTTGTGAAGCTTTCCCTTTCTGGCTTATGTTTGTTTCACTTGCTGTGCCAGTTTGCTGACTATCTTCCCTTCCATCATCAAATACTTCATCTATAATTTCTACATCTGGAGGTGGATCTGATTTGTGTTTTTTAGTTTGATGTACCTGTGAGGCCCCTTTTGGAGGTGTGGTATCTGGAGCCTGCCTCTTATTCCCTATTTCCACATTTAATGGATTTTGCAACTCTAGAATTTGGATGTGCTTTGCTGGTGTGGGAGAAGCCTGTGATTGTTCTGGTGCTTTGGAAGTCTGTGGTTTTTCCGCCATGACCAAAGTTTCAATGACCTGAACTACAGGTTCTTTTCCTTTACCCTTGGGTTCTGCTGCAACTGATGGACTGCTTTCCTGTAATGCTTGCTGTAGAGTGGCTGCTGAAGATGTGCCAATGTAGGGTACCTGCATTTGACCACACGTTTCTAGGTCAAAGTTCTTCTCAACATCTTTCATAATTTTATTCATTTTGTCTGCTTCACTTTCTTCCTCAACAAGTGTTCCTTCAACCCATTCATCTTGATTTGCATACTGTTCTAGATCGGGAATCTTGTGGTGTATATAAGGAGATGATTTATTCTTTAATCTCTTTTCACAAATAAAACCAAAGGGGTCATAAGGAACCCAACGGAAAGATGTCTGGAACTTTTTCTCTAATAGAATTTCTGCTTCTCTCTCAGCCTCCCTAGAATTGCAGATGAAAGGACCTAATTGGCTTTTGATCCTTAATTGAGCTTTCTTCTTTACATTACAAAAATGGATCACATCTGAATTGTTCATTTGCCTGAAGTATTCCAAGGCAAAAATCCTCATTGGTACATATCTGGGTAACCTGAATGGATGTAATTCACATCCATAAATCCTGATGACTGTATGGTTTTGATACAAATACCAATCCCCAACCTTATAACTCTTTGACAATTGCAAGGTCTTTCTAATTTCATTACTGAGTCTTGGGGGAGGAATTCCTGTTAACAAAGTTGTTGCAGGATATACAAACTGATCAATGAATTCAGAGTAGGAGTAGGGAGAATCGGAGGAAGAATGAATGATGGGGGACCAAAATATGACTGACCTGGGATTTCCCTTGGCATCAAGTTTTTGAACAGGGAAAGGGAACCTTTCTGACTGATAATAGATCATAAGATGATAGATAACGGAGGAGTACTTAAAAAAATTTTCAGTACCTAGCCTTATGAATTGATCATGGATCTTGTTGGCTATGAAGGAAGCAAAGTCATATTTAATCTCAGGAGGTTGCCCAGGAGTAAAAATGGATAGCAAAGCCAAGGTTATCTCATCCACATATTCAGTGGTGTTGAATCCTAAGACAAAATATATTATATTTACAATGAGCCTTCCCAATGTATTGAAATAGTAAAAACCATAGGGGGGAGACCCTTTTGGCTGATGCTCAGGTAACATGAAATGCTGACACATGGATTTTAGCTTTTCTGGGGTTAATTGCCTGGTTTTCTCAATCAATCATTCCATGGACAATGGTGCTAATTCTTGGTCTGGTTCAAAGTGTAACATGGCATTGATATCCTGGGGAGTGATGGGAAACAGAACACTTTGATCAGGAGATATTACAGCACTCTGTGTGGGATCATAGTTTGAATGACAGTAATGAATGATTTCTGGGAAAATAAGGACTGAAGGAATGAGATACCTTGGGAGATTGGATTCCCACAACCCTATAAGATCTTGCCCCTTTGAGTATTCGTCTCTGCAGCGACAATAGCTCAATAGGGGACTTTCATCAAAATGCAGGTCTTTAATTTGGAAATCTTCATCTATCAAAGGTAAATAGTCCAATTCACGGTGAGGAGCATTCAATGGAGTGATATTCAGAGCTGCTGGGACCTCCATTTTGGTTCTTGTGGATTTAAAATGGAGGTTTTTGGTTTTCCTTACAGACCGGGCGGGATTTCTGAAATGGAGGAAATTAGCACAATTTGGTGGTTCAGGGAGCAATTACACAGTTTTTTAAACCTCTGGGAAGGACTCAGTGACGATTTTTAATCACTATTTCAGCGAAAAACAAAGAATACTGAGTTTTATTTGCAGCCGGGGCGGAAAAGGATAAATACCTATTTTTAGAAGGAAGTTGGTTCTTTAACAGGTAACAGGTAATGGCGGGACTGTTCTTCAACACGGGCGCAGCGGAATCTTGGAGTGAATCGGTCA
Organism: Pinus albicaulis; assembly: GCA_034641835.2. Taxonomy (NCBI): domain Eukaryota; kingdom Viridiplantae; phylum Streptophyta; class Pinopsida; order Pinales; family Pinaceae; genus Pinus; species Pinus albicaulis. The sequence continues at coordinate 47,069 of JAXQQM020061566.1, read as the reverse complement.
ATTGCAGTGGAAATTTGAAAATCGCAGCGGGAGTTCTATCGTTTTCAGAATAACGAAAATAACAGGAAAAACATGAAAAAATGGCTTTATTTGCAAGTTAAAAGGGTTTTTATTTTTTCGAGGTGTGACGTCATTGACGTACGGGGTGACGTATGCAAAGTCGGGTGATAAGCGGTAAGCGGTAAGTGCCCGCAGCGCTTTTGGTCGATGGTGGTTTATATTGGAAGGGCAGCGATTCCACAGGATGATCGCCACGTGGACAGTAGACTATTCAAAAACCACCCATCCCCCGCTGGTTAAAATGCTGACAAGGGATGGGCAGCGGGGTGAACACTGGCCGTTGATCTACGAAGGGGTGATCCGACGGCTGGAAGAGATGGGGGAACATGCGGAGGGTTCAAGTGTGGGCCCGTCGGGTTTTAAAACAGTTTAACGTGTAATTTAATCACCCCGGAAGATATTTCATAGGCGGAAAAGGTTATTAATTAGTCCTGATGACTAATTAATCCCGGATGCGTAAAGAAAGGGGTTGCGACGGGGTTTGATTAAGTGGATTGCCAGGTGGACAAACCACGGTGGCACAAGACTTCTCCGAAGTTTTATTCATATTTTTGCGTTTTAAACATACATATCGCATGTTTAAAGTTTTTATATATATATTTTATTTATATGGTAACAAACAAATATTATTTAATTACCATAAGGGCGGGATTATAATATATTGATAATTTTAACCAAAGGGCATATAATGGGTTTTTATTATAAATGCTCGGGGATATAAAATACTTTGGTTAAACTTTATAATAGGGGGGTTTTTTGGGTTATTTATAAAAAGGGATTTATATACTTAGGATAGGGTATTTGACTAGGGATTTAGTAAATAAAGTTAAACATTAATATGACAAAGGGACAGGGAAACTCAAAACATTTTTGCACATCCAAGAAAGTGAAAACTTTTGAAGTAAATTGCAATATCTGATCTCCAACACATAAACTTAGAATAGCAAGTTATCTTGAGGGATTTTTATGGAATTTTGCATGATGTTCCTAAGTAAAATGGGATTTTACTTAGGACCAGGTTAAAGATGGATGATTATAATGATGAATTATCTCAAGTACTTAGGTCTTTTTGATCATTAGGCCGAGGGTCCGGTCCCTCCAGAAGTCAAGGAAATGCCTTGAGCCCTTTTGATCTCTAAATACCTTAGTACTTTGGGGGAAATTAGTAAAACTTTTAAGGGAAAAAGTGATGAGGGAAGTTAATGATTTTTAGCTTTTCTCGCTGTAATCTTCCAGTGTATTTCCTGCTTCAGTACTTATGATGAAAGTAAAGGATCAACAATATGTAGCAGCAACATTCATCAGATAACACTTTGCAGCACCATCTACCTACCCTATCTACTTAACACTACCATTTTCTCTTCTTTATTAGGGTGCATTTAGACTTGCAAACCCTTTTCAATCTTTTCTTTTTACATGATAAATCTATCTATTTCTACCCTTATTACATCCAAAGGCTCAGATTAAACTGTTGAGCACCTTTTATTCACTCTACCTATCTACTTATCTGCCAAGATTAAACTGTTTGGTCAGATATTTATTCTCTAATCTATAACATGAAATTGAAATATGAGTAAGCCAAGTTTAAACGGTTTGACTTATTCATAAATTGTGGCAAAGGTTTGACAAGCTGCACACAATTTCTTTATTACAGAAATGAAATAGTAGTGGCATTTGGATTTGCACACTTTCCTTGGTCTATTTTTTGCTTGGGGTTCATTTCTTTCTCTTTTTTGACCATTTTATTCTTTTTACCCTTTGATCTTTCTTTTAGGGTATACCCTCTTTACATTTTTTAATTTTTTTTGATTTTTTGGTTTTTTAAGAATATGGAACACCTTTGCTCAAGAAAGAAGGTTTGAACATATTCCATAGTTCAATCAAGACAATCATGAAATATGAAACCTATTGGTATAGGAGGCTAACACTGGCTCCACTTGGGGATGGCTTTTCCTTGCGAAAAGTCAAGAACAGCAGGTCAGATGCCTCGAAATGTCTTTTAACTGAAAGTATGAAATCTTCCTTCTTCTGGTAGCTTTATTTTACATATGATAGTGAAACTCTTGAAGCTTAGGGCCTTCACTTCGGGCTTCAACTTCCAGAAGTCACCATCCAATCCAAACTGCATTAACAAAACAAAACAAGAAACAATATATTATGTACAAGTTAGAAAAATCAAACATTCTAGTAAATGGGATCAAAATAATGCTTGAGCATTCGACCATTGACTGGTCCTTCTTCAACTTCTGAATTATCCAACTCCTTCAAAAAGTAAGTATTGTTTCCCTGCAAGGCATGAATGATATAAGGCCCTTTCCACAAGAAATCAAACTTTCCATGTTTCCCTTTTTCTTCTCTTCTAGAATCCCATCTCAGGACTTTATCACCTAGTTGAAAATCTTCTGATTTAGTCCTCTTATCAAAAAAATTCTTTAGCTTTTCCTGCAAGACTTGTGATCTTTGGTATACCTCTTCCCTGGTTTGTTGCAGGTGGATTGTTTGATTAATTCTTCTTTGAATGTCATTTGGCTCTACATGAGCCTCCTGAAGTAATTTCATAACAGGAATTCCTAAAGATGATGGGAATCTTGCTTCCAGACCATAAACTAACTCATATGGACTAGTCCCAATAGATTTCTTAGTTGTAAGTCTGTCTGCCCACAATGCATTGGTCAGTTTCTTGTGCCAGTTCTTTTTATTTTCCTCCAACAATTTCTTAATGATATTGATCAAGCTTTTATTGGAGAATTCTGCTAGTCCATTACCCTGAGGGTAATAGGCTGTTGAATGGCCTAAAGTAATATGATATTTATGGCAGAAACTAATCATTTTCTTTGATTTAAATGCAGCAACATTATCTGTTATAATCTTTTCTGGACATCCAAATCTTGAAAGTATGTTTCTTTCTAAAAACCCTATGATTAAAGAATCATTGGACTGTCTACATGGGATGGCTTCAATCCATTTGGTGAAGTAGTCTGTGGCAGTTAAAATCCATCTGTGTTGCCCTGAAGAAGGGGGATGAATTTCTCCAATAAAATCTAAACCCCATTGTTGAAAAGGTCTTTCTGTGGAAATTGGTTTTAAAGGCAGAGGTAACAACTTTCTTTTACCCTCAAATATCTGACACTTGTGACAACTTGTTACAAATTTCTTAACATCAGAAAATAATGTTGGCCAGTAAAAGCCAGCCCTTAAGATCTTGTCTGCAGTAGATTTCCAGTAGAGATGTCCTCCACAATCCCCTGCATGAAATTCATTAAGCACTTTATCAGCTTCATCTTTTAAGAGACAATTCAGCAAAATTCCTTCATGATTTTTCCAAAATAGAGTGCTATCTAAAATACAATATTTCAAAGATGTCATTTTTAAAAATCTTCTTTTGGTTCTGGACAACCCTGGAGGAGCTTGCAGGTTTAATAAAACATGAATTATATCAGTGTACCAGGGTGAATCTAAGAAATCTTGACTGATCTGAGGAGTCGCCATCTCCTACTCGTTATCCAGTTCATTGATGTCTAAGGCTTGGCAATTGGTTTCTGTCATGAGTTGTGCTAAACCTTGGCCCTTTATAAGTTTTGTTGGCTTGATCTCAATATAATATTCCAAAATGGTAGCTATCCACTTACCTCGTTTACCTTCAATGCCATCTTGAGTCAAAATATCTTTAACTACTGCATTAGGCACATAAGCTATCACATGAGAATATAATATGTAAACTCTGAAATCTTTGATTGCTTTTACCAATGCAAAAGCCTGTTTTTCCATAATATTGTATTTTAGAGATGCATCCCTCAGTGCTTTACTAAAAAATGCTATTGGCTTTTCACACCCTTGGTCATATTTTTGAAGTAAAACAGCTGCAACAATATGTTCAGAAGCAAATGAAAAAATAATAAAGTCTCTATCAAATTTAGGACTGGTCAAAAATGGTGTCCTTGTTAAAGCCATTTTAACTTCCTCGAATGATTGTTTGGCTTCTACGGTCCAGTCAATGCTTGAATCTTTCCTCAACATGTTAGTTAGTAATCTAAGTAACTCTGCTAGACTAGAAATAAATCTTCTCAAGAAATTAATTTTTCCTATGAATGCTTGCAACTCTTTTATGTTTCTGGGGTGGGGTATTTGCAAAATTGCTTGAATTCTTTCTGAATCAATCCTAATGCCATCTTTAGAAATAATGTGTCCTAAGAGCTTTCCTTCTTCCAAACCAAACAATGATTTCTTAGGGTTTAAAGAAATTCCATATTTTCTGCACTTTATAAATACTTGCCTTAAGTGATCTAAATGTTCCTGATCTGTTTTAGAAAAAACAGTCAAATCATCTAGGTAAATTACCAGAAAATCATGTATCTCTTTAGCAAAAGCAATATCCATTGCTCTTTGAAATGTAGCTCCTGCATTCTTGAGCCCAAATGGCATTTTGACATATTTAAACGTACCCCATGGTGTTGTGAATGCTATTTTATCCTGATCATCAGGATGAACCAAAATCTGGTTGTACCCTGAAAATCCATCCAGTAGTGATATTTTCGAAGATCCTGCAACCCTTTGCAGAATGTGGTCCATTTTCGGCAGAGGATAGTTGTCTTTTAAAGAAACTTTATTCAAATTTCTTAAGTCGACACACAATCTAATTTCTCCTGTCTTCTTTCTTGTTGGTACCAGGTTAGAAACCCATTCTGAGAATCTAATAGGAGCTATAATCCCTGCTTCAAACATCCTTTTGATTTCCTTTTCAATTGAGGGTAATAAAACAGGATTTATTCTCCTAAGCTTTTGTTTAAAAGGTTTCTGGTCTGGTTTTAAAGGTATGGTGTGTTGAATGATAGATGTATCATAAGATTTGAGGTCTTCATAACTCCAGGCAAAAACATCCTGGAATTATTTTAATAGTTCAACATATTTAACCTTTTGATCTTTTGGAAGAGATTTGGACAACTTGACCATTTTGGGATTTTCTGGGGTTCCTAAGTTGCATTCTTCCATATCGGCCTTAACAGGTTCCATTTTAGGTCTGAATGGAATATCATTTGAGTCAAACAGATCTTCCAAAGGTGTTAATCCTTTGGGTAATTGATTATCTTTTAAATTGATGATTTCTGTTTCATCATCTATGATCTCATCAGATTCCATGTGTTTCAAATTTTGCATGTCTTTTTCAGTGAATGTGGTTGGATGCAGCATATGAATTGCATTTTGTCTTGATATTTCTATTTTTTGTTCTTTTTCTTGATCAAATTCATCAATAGTTATGTCTTCATCTATATTACAGTTAGAAAACTCATTCTGAAGTGTCAAAAAATTATTGATTTGATTGTTATTCACAAATACTTGCCAATTCAAAAGATTGTCTGGTATTGCAGGCCTGTGTCTAATCTCAGCTGAAAATTGATGATTAGGATCAAAAGGTAACTTACATGTACTAGCAAACATTGCCAAACTGTGAGCATGTAAATTTTGTTTCCTGGGAATCTTGGCAAGTTGAGCTTGTAAAAATGTGTTGAGAATCTCTACAACTGTCTCTCTGTATTGTTTCAGTCTCAAGTCTTTTGTTGAACATTCTCCTTTAATCTGTTGAATGATTAGTTCGGAGTCTCCTATGATTGATACCCTAATAGCTCCTAACTTCTTGACATGTTTAAGCCCTAATAAAAGAGCTTCATACTCTGCCATGTTGTTAGTGCATTTGAAATTCAACCTATAAGCATGACCTTCTGCATAATTGTTCTCAACATTATGTAATCAAATCCCAACTCCTGCCCCTAGTCTGTTTACTGAGCCATCAAACTCTAAATGCCATAGAATTTCATGTTCATAATCTTCATCGATTGTTTTAAAGTGTTTCTTGACAGGAGCTAGTTGTTTAGTTTCTTCAGGTATTTCTTGATCATCTGTTGTTTCTTTGTTTTCAGAGATTTCTTCAATTTTAACAGTGGTTTTGTTTATGATTTCCAATTATGGAGCTTCTATTTCAGTAGGAAGATCTGACTCAGCATTGTATAAAATAAAAGAATCCATGTCAGAATGTACAGAGTAAACAGGGAAGTTTTCAGGCTTCTCATGGCTACTCACTAAGTACTTCATCAAGGTTTCTCTATATAACCTTTTAGGCTGACCAAATACTGAAATAGTTGCATATGACATGTCTAGTTGAATAGATCCTCCAAGTTTAGCACCCCAAGATCTAGACAATAACATACCATATTTAGGTGGAATATCAACAACTACTATGTCCATTAAAACAGACTTAGCAGGGTATTGTACCAAAGTAACACACAGATCTTTAATCAAACCTAAACATTTTACCTGACTAGAATCAAATGAAAACAAATCTTTGTACGGTCTGGTAATATCTAGATTTAATCTTTCCATTACTGCTTTTGGCATCAAATTGTGAGATGCTCCAGAATCTAGCATTGCATTATGGAGTATCTTGTCATGAACATTCAGGCTTACATAAAATGGAGGATTTCCTCCACTTTCTGGTTTACCATTAACCTCAGGGCCAAAAAGAAGTTTGGGTTGATCATCAAGAATGTTTACTGAATCATCCAATCCAGTAATGTTAATGTTTAGGGACTTGGTAATCTGACTCCTATAGACATCATGTTTAGCCAATTCTGATAAAGGAACAGCTATCTTGAGTTTGCCTATTTCAGCCTCTAGATTAAAAGGTTTTTCTGTTTGAGTTTTAGTGTTTTGCATAGTTGGGTTTTCTCTGTTTTTTGGGTCTTCAGTGTTTTTCTGTTTTTCATGAATGAAGTTTTGTTTTGAAGATGTTTCAGGACTAACTTCTACTGTTTCTTCTACATTTCCTACATGAGGATATGTATTGGATTGTTGTTTGTTGTTTGGTTGGTTGTCCGAGACATCTTCAATTATTGGATTCGAAGGGTTTGGAGTTATTCTAGACAAAATTTGTAGGGACTGTTTTGTATAGGGGGAATGTTTTGTTTACCTTTGACATTTTGTTTTGTGGTTTTCTGTTTGCTATTCTCTGGTACATCAATCCGTCTACTTCTCAAGTTGTACTGTTTATGAACCTCATAAATTGCTGTGTCATAGCCTTCCTTGAAATCAAAAGTCTCACCTGAATGAGTTTGGAATGTTTCAAGGACGTGATTCTCTTGATCATCCTGGGATAGGAAGACCTCTGGTTCATTTTTGTCATCTGTTACATTGTTTATTTCTACATCTTCTGTAGGTTCTTCAGAAGTTGAGCCTTCAACAAAGTTTTCTTGGAAGGGTGGCCTAATGTTCTGATCAGGAACATTCTTTCCACTATTTTGATTCAGATTCCTCCTAAAGTTCGGGTTTCTTGCAACGTTTTGATTTTCAGTAGAAGACTTTCTTTCAATGGTTTCCACTCTGTCTCCTAATCTTTCCATACCTTTAATGATTACATCCAGCTTCTTTTCAAAAGCTGAAGGTTCTTCATTCATAGGCATTCTTCTCTCTGCCCTAGCTCTGGCTCGTTTTTCTATCAGATTTTCTTCTACGCTCATCACTATGCTTTTCATTTCCTCTAGTGTTTGAGGAGCTCTTTCCCTAAGGGAATAAGCTATATCGGAGTCAAAACCATCTGGAAATTTAACCAACACGTTGTTGGGTGGGGGTCTTAGGTTTTGAGGAACTGCATTATATGATTCATTGAATCTTATGATGTAATCTTGTACGGTTTCGTTTGGTCTTCTTCTTAATTTTTCAAATTTCGAAAGGATCTGAAGAGGATCCTTCTTTTTCTCCCATCTGTTCAAGAATGCCCTATACAAAGCTTCTAAATCAGCAATATTGTTCGGGGTAAGAGCCCTAAACCAAGTTCTAACTTCTCCAGTAAGACTCTGAACGAAAATTCTCATTCGGATATTATCAGTATCAATCTCATAAAACTCAAAGTAATCAGTCATTATTTTGGTGTGTTGTTGAGCTGTGTAAGTTCCTGATCCATCAAAAGGTGTGATCTTACTCTGGTAGTCCTGAGGTAAAGCTGGAGGGTTGGCTGGTAACTGTAAAGGGGCATATCGATTAGCCATTGGAAGATAAAGTGGGATAACAGGAGTAGATGGTCTAGCAGGAGGAGATGGAGGAGTAGGGGGTGCAACAGGTGTTTGAAAAGCTTGGGAAAAAACAACTGAACTTGCAGAAGCTTCAGTAATTACAGAGATGTTTGAACTTTCTTCAAAGGTTTGCTCAGACTGAATAGAGTTATGCAATTCTCTGTCAAGATGATGTGAAACAAATCTGTATTGCAAATCTTCAAAGAACAATGGATCTGGAACTAATCTAGATAATTCAGTTTTAGAAAAATTCACAAACAAAGATGTTTCAAATCGTGCATCAAAAGGAATGTCATCAATATATATAATTTTCACAAGACAAGATGCAGATCTAGAAAGTGGTCTAGAACTTCCTGTACTCTCATGACTTCCTCTTTCAGAAATTTCTTGACTTCCTTGTCTTCTAAGAATCCTATGAATCAGATTTGGATTTTCAAATATTGGTGGTGGATTGGGGTCAGGGTTTGACCTAGTATGTCGAATCCTTTCTGAAGCCAGTTTTCCTAGACTATGTGTTTTTGGATTTTTGATTTTAATTGAAAAAAATAAATACAACTTCTACAAATTCTTCAAGAAATAATGATGTATGATTAAAATTTTCTCAAAGATCTGTTTAAACTTAGAGAATCTGATTGAATATTTTGAAACTAAAGTTCAGTATATAAGCTAAATCAGAGATAGACTGAAGCAGCATTTATTTACTTTTGCAATTGTAGAGAAAAAGCAATTTCAAAGGCTACCTGGCTGATTCTTCAGACTCTGTCTATAGCTTATAAATCAAACAATAATGTCAAATAAAAATGATTCAGATCCCCAGTATGGTCGCCACTATGTTATCACTCAGGTTTTCCTAGAAGTTGTGTAAGAGGAAAGTATACCCGAGGTAACTACAAACCAACCTTTTAGATGCAGAATCTAGCCAATCTGCATCCAGAGAGGGCTCTCTCTTTATGATTTATCTTTGTTCTTGGAAGGTTTTAGGCTAGTTATAGATTCAAGAGTTTGTTTTGGGAAAATGGTGGAATCCACAAACTAAGGGCAAGGTTGAGAGCTTTCGGTCCATTGGGCTATGGAGTCAAAGGATGGCTTTACTGGATTTCTATTCTAAGCACAAGATGGTATTACAGGGCAAGATAGCTAGACAGAGAAAAATCCTTAAAATTTAAAGTGGATGGGATGATCTTGAAGGGATGAAAGGCAGCTAAGAATCTTTCACCATGTTCAAAAGAAAGAAATGAGATGACTACAAACAAAGAGCAATGAAGAATTCTTTATTATAGTAATCAACAGTGTTTAAATTAGCAAAGCAGGAGAATTTAAGAATTCATGCTTATAACTAATTTAGAAGAAAACATTAAGAATAACCACATTTGAAAACATAGTACAATTAAGCAAATTCTGTTTCAATCCTTTATGTAAATTATTCAGAAATGGATTTGATGATATGATAAACTAATATAAAATTTCAGACAAAGGGTAGAAACACTTATTGAACTGTAGTCCAACACATGAATCCTGCAACAAGTCCAGTGCTTCAAATCGTCATCCAGTAAGCCACAAGTAAATTTCTCCAAAAGCTTTTATTCCGAAAATCTGAATGTTACAGCAGAGTAATAGAATCCACCCTCAATACTCTCTTTGAGGGTTTATTTATACACAAAATAATCTTAAACAATCTTACACTATCTTAGCCAATAACCTAGGCTGACTTAAAGCATAATTTACAAACAAACAAGATACAAATGGTCTCGTGGATAGAATAATGGGTAACTGCCGATGTGTTGTTCCTTTCTTCGTGGACGTGCTGGAGGTAAGTGCTGAAATAGGGCTCTGTGCTGTCCCTTGCAGTATTTCTTTGGCTTGTTGGACACTCTTTGTTCCTACGGATACTCTTTAACCTTTTCACCTGATACTCTTTCATCTGTTTTCCTTTTTACTTTTCACATAATAGTAAAAGATAAAATTCTCATGCTGAAGATAATTTTTATAAAATTTCCAACATTTCTCTCCACCATTGATCATCTGGTATCATAGTTCTTCTGAGTTTCCTCAATGTCTCATCTGCTTCTGTGAGTTTGTAGAAGGTGGGCTCATTAGGAAACAGATACCTTATTTCATGTTCCAAATGAAATAAATTCCTTACTCTATCATAGATATTTCTCCCTGTCGGTAATGTTGATTGTGGTAAACTAGGAGAACAAGCAGCTGTATTCTGAGCATGAGCATTTATTCTCTTTATATAGGTTTCTAAGTCCATTATTTGATCCTCTGTGAGCATAGGACTTGGTAATCCACTATCCAACAAAGCTTGAAACTTCTCTCTGAAAATGTTGATATCAACCAAAATATCTGTGCACTTCCTCTCTAAATTCTGCATGAAAGTTCTCTTAATGAAAACTCTCTTTATTTCCAAAACTGTGCCTGTCCTGTCATCAATCCCTAACCCTGCAAGCTGTTGCTTGGTCCTGGTGTTCAAAAATTGAATGAGTTGATTGGCCTGCTCAGGCCTGCCCCTTAATTCATGTCTGGTTCTGTTTATTTCTTCTTGGGCTATTTTAACCAACTCATTTTGCTCAAAAATAGCTTGAATAGAGGGCCAAATACCCTTTATTAACTCAATGATGTTACCCCAAAGAATGTCATTTATTTTGTTTAAAGGCTTCTCCAATGAAAGATCTTTTTCCAGAGCCTGAACCAATTTTTCCAACCTTTTTATCTCCCTGGTGTTATCAGCAGCTGTCTTTTTAGATGTGTCATATTTTTCCTCCAATTTTGTTAATTGCAATTTTGTTTCTTGGAGTTCTGTGACCCTGAGTTGTAGACTTTCCATCTGCTTTATTAATTCATCAGAGTTCAAACCAGAAGTATTTACCTGGGATGGCTGTATCTGCTGCCCTGTTGTTGTAGTACCTGTTGTTGATGTCTGCCTGATAGTTTCCTGTTCCTGCAATGCTTTTTCTAATTCCTTCTCCGTTTCACTTAGTCGCTCAGTCATATTTAGGAGCAACTCCATTATTTCTTCCTGTGAATTCCCTTTTAGAACTTCTTGGGTCTGAGGGTGCCTTGAGGCTGGAAATTTTAGCTGCTTTCTGAGTGCAGCTATGTCATCATCTTTCTTCTTTATCAATGCCTCAATACTTTTAATGTCTTTGGGGTTGTGACCTAAACCAATGATTATGTCTTCTAAAGACTTTATTCTATTATCTTTGGCCTGTGAAGAGGCCTTCTCAATTTGCAATTGTGCAGTTGTGTTATTCAAAGAATCCTGCAGCGTTATAGCTGCCATGGCCTTATTGGTAAGAGTAGAATAGACCATTTCCCCAGTTTGTCTGTGTAGCTCTATCTGGTCCAGTGGATGGATATCTTTCGCCAAAACTTCAAATTTTGTTCTGATGTAGTCAGCTGCTGAAGTGGGCTTTGGCACCTTTGTCTTGAAGTTGCTCATCAGCATTTTGCCTTGTGAAAGGTCAAATGCTGACATTAGCCTTTCTTGATTTTGGGGAGCCATCTTCATGTACTGATCATATACCTTCATTTTCAATGGATCATTCTTTGCTTTAATATTAATGAAGGTTCTTTTAATATCCCCTGTGTCTGTCTTTGGTGGTCTGAAAGAGGATACCTCGGTACTTAATTGCTTTTGTAAAGCTTTCCCTCTCTGGCTTATGTTTGTTTCACTTGCTGTGCCAGTTTGCTGACTATCTTCCCTTCCATCATCAAATACTTCATCTATAATTTCCACATCTGGAGGTGGATTTGGTTTCTGTTTCTTGACCTGATGTACCTGTGGGGTTTCTTTTGGAGGAGTGGTGTCTAAAACCAGCCTTTTCTTTCCTATTTCCACATTTGATGGAGTTTGTAACTCTGGAACCTGTGGATGCTGTACCTGAGTGGGAGAAACCTGTGATTGTTCAAGTGCTTTGGAAGTTTGTGGTTTCTCTGCCATAACCAAAGTCTCAATAACCTGGATTACAGGTTCTTTTCCTTTACCCTTTGATTCTGCTGCAACTGGTGAACTGCTTTCCTGTAATGCTTGTTGTAGAGTTGCTGCTGAAGAAGTGCCAATGTAGGGTACCTGCACTTGACCATAAGATTCTAGGTCAAAGTTTTTCTCAACATCTTTCATAATTTTATTCATTTTGTCAGCTTCACTTTCTTCCTCAACAAGTGTTCCTTCAATCCATTCATCTTGATTGGCATACTTTTCTAGATCGGGAATCTTGTGGTGTATATAAGGGGATGATTTATTATTTAATCTCTTTTCACAAATAAAACCAACTGGGTCATAAGGAACCCAACGGAAAGATGTTTGGAACTTTCTTTGCAATATATTATCTGCCTCTCTCTCAGCCTCTCTAGAGTTGCAGATGAAAGGACCTAATTGGCTTTTGATCCTTAACTGAGCTTTCTTCTTTACATTACAAAAATGAATCACATCTGAATTGTTCATCTGCCTGAAGTATTCCAAGGCAAAAATTCTCATGGGCACATATCTGGGTAACTTGAATGGACGTAATTCACATCCATAAATTCTGATGACTGTATGGTTCTGATACAAATACCAATCCCCAACTTTATAACTCTTTGACAGTTGCAAGGTCTTTCTAATTTCATTACTGAGTCTTGGGGGAGGAATTCTTGTTAAAAAAGTTGTTGCAGGATATACAAATTGGTCAATGAATTCAGTGTAGGAATAGGGAGACTCAGAGGAAAAATGAATTATGGGGGACCAAAATATGACTGACCTGGGGTTTCCCTTGGCATCAAGTTTTTGAACAGGGAAAGGGAACCTTTCTGACTGATAGTAGATAATGAGATGATAGATGACTGAGGAGTATTTAAAAACTTTTTCAACATCTAGCCTTATGAATTGATCATGGATCTTGTTGGCTATGAAGGAAGCAAAGTCATATTTGATCTCAGGAGGTTGCCCAGGAGTAAAAATGGATAGCAGAGCCAAGGTTATCTCATCTACATATTCACTGGTGTTAAATCCTAGGACAAAAGATATTATATTTACAATGAGCCTTCCCAATGTATTGAAATAGTAAAAACCATAGGGGGGAGACCCTTTTGGCTGATGCTCAGGTAACATGAAATGCTGACACATGGATTTTAGCTTTTCTGGGGTTAATTGCCTGGTTTTCTCAATCAATCCTTCTATGGACAATGGAGCTAATTCTTGGTCTGGTTCAAAGTGTAACATGGCATTGATAGCCTGGGGAGTGATGGGAAATAGAACACTTTGATCAGGAGCTATTACAGCCCTCTGTGTGGGATCATAGTTTGAATGGCAGTAATGGATGATTTCTGGGAAAATAAGGACTGAAGGAATGAGATACCTTGGGAGATTGGATTCCCACAACCCTATAAGATCTCGCCCCTTTGAGTATTCGTCTCTGCAGCGACAATAGGTCAATAGGGGACTTTCATCAAAATGCAGGTCTTTAATTTGGAAATCTTCATCTATCAAGGGTAAATATTCCAATTCACGGTGGGGAGCATTCAGTGGAGTGATATTCAAAGCTGTCGGGACCTCCATTTTGGTTCTTGTGGATTCAAAATGGAGGTTTTTGGTTTTCCTTACTAGCCAGGCGGGATTTCTAAAATGAAGGGAATTGGCACAATTTGGTGGTTCAAGGAGCAATTATACAGTTTTAAAACCTCTGCAAAAGGCTCAGTGACGATTTTTAATCACTATTTCAGCGAAAAACAAAGAACACTGAGTTTTATTTGCAGTCGGGGCGGAAAAGGATAAATCCGTGCTTTTAGACGGAAGATGGTTCTTTAACAGGTAATAGGTAATGGCGGGACTGTTCTTCAACACGGGCGCAGTGGAATCTTGGAGTGAATTGGTCAATTGCAGTGGAAATTTAAAAATCGCAGCGGGAGCTCTGTCGTTTTCAGAATAACGAAAATAACAGGAAAAAATGAAAAAAAAAGCTTTATTTACAAGCCAAAAGGGTTTTTATTTTTTCGAGGTGTGACGTCATTGACGTACGGGGTGACGTATGCAAAGTCGGGTGATAAGCGGTAAGCAGTAAGCGCCCGCACCGCTTTTGGTCGAGGGTGGTTTATATCGGAAGGGCAGCGATTCCACAGGATGATCGCCACGTGGACGGTAGATTTTTCAAAAACCACCCATCCCCCGCTGGTTAAAATGTTGACAAGGGATGGGCAGCAGGGTGAACACTGGCTGTTGATCTACGAAGGGGTGATCCGACGGCTGAAGAGATGGGGGAACATGCGAAGGAATCAGGTGTGGGCCCGTCGGGTTTTAAATCAGTTTAACGTTTAATTTAATCATCCCGGGAGATATTTAATAGGCGGAAAGGCTATTAACTAGTCCTGATGACTAATTAATCCCATGTGCGTAATGAAAGGGGTTGCGGAGGGGGTTTGATTAAGTGGAATTCCATGTGGACAAACCACTGTGGCACGAAACTTTCCCGAAGTTTTATTGATATTTTTGTATTTAAACACACATATCGCATGTTTAAAGTTTTTATATATATATATTTTATTTATATGGTAACAAACAATCATTATTTAATTACCATAAGGGCGGGATTATAACATATTGATAATTTTAACCAAAGGGCATATAATGGGTTTTTATTTTAAATGCGTGGGGATATAAAATACTTTGGTTAAACTTTATAATAGGGGGGTTTTTTGGGTTATTTATAAAAAGGGATTTATATACTTAGGATAGGGTATTTGACTAGGGATTTAGTAAATATAGTTAAATGTTAATATGGCAAAGGACAAGGAAACTCAAAATATTTTTGCAAATCTAAGAAAGTGATAACTTGTGAAGTAAATTGCAACATTTTATCTCCAACACTAAAACTTAGAATAGCAAGTTATCTTGAGGGATTTTTATGAAATTTTGTATGAGTTTCCTAAGTAAAATGGGATTTTACTTAGGAAAAAATTGAAGGTGAATGATTATGATGATGAATTATCTTAAGTACTTAGGTCTTTTTGATCATTAGGCCGAGGGTCCGGTCCCTCCAGAAGTCAAGGAAATGCCTTGAGCCCCTTTGATCTCCAAAAACCTTAGTACTTTGGGGGAAATTAGTAAAACTTTTGAGGGGAAAGTGATGAGGGAAGTTAATGAGTTTGATTCTGCTTGCTGTGATTTTCCAGTGTATTTCCTGCTTCAGTATTGGTGATGAAAGTAAAGGATCAAAAACATGTAGCAGCATCATTCATCAGATAAAACTTTGCAGCACCATCTACCTACCCTATCTACTTAACACTACCATTTTCTCTTCTTTATTAGGGTGCATTTAGACTTGCAAACCCTTTTCAATCTTTTTCTTTTTACATGATAAATCTATCTATTTCTACCCTTATTACATCCAAGGGCTCAGATTAAACCGTTGAGCACCTTTTATTCACTCTACCTAGCTACTTATCTGCCAAGATTAAACTGTTTGGCTAGATATTTATTCTCTAATCTATAACATGAAATTGAAATATGACTAAGTCAAGTTTAAACAGTTTGACTTATTCATGAATTGTGGCAAAAATTTCACAAGCCGCACACAATTGATTTATTACAACAGAGTAAAAAGTAGTGGCATTTGGATTTGCACACTTTCCTTGGTCTATTTTTTGCTTGGGGTTCATTTCTTTCTCTTTTTTGACCATTTTATTCTTTTTACCCTTTGATCTTTCTTTTAGGGTATACCCTCTTTACATTTTTTTATTTTTTTTTTATTTTTTGGTTTGTTAAGAATATGGAACACCTTTGCTAAAGAAAGAAGGTTTGAACATATTCCATAGTTCAATCAAGACAATCATGAAAGATGAAACCTATTGGTAAGTAGAGGCTAACAGAGATTGTAATTGATAGTCAAGAATTTGTAGACAAGGACAGTCACATATGACAAAGGAATCTTGGAAACATTTTATTGGACATTCAAGGATAGTTTTAGATCAAATTAATTGAATGGTGAAGATTCTTGTTGAAGACAATTAAGTAAGTACATCTCACATTTTCTCTCTAAAGAATTCTGAAGGATTAGTGTCCTTGGAAGTAGGAGCTCCTAAACACAAGGTTGGTGCCTTGAGAAGATAGGGTCAAAGCCCTAGAGGTTGGAGCCTCATCAAAGTCCAAGTTGGTGCTTAGCAAATAGGTTGGTGCATGTTTCATTAAAAGGGTTGGTGCCCTTCTCTCATCTATTGTATACTATTATTAAAAAGGGATTGAAGCTATCTTTAATTCTTAATATCATATATATATATATATATCTATGTGTGTGTGTGTGTGTGTCTTTAATTGTGAAGAATCTAACTGGCAATAATTAAAAATTGAAAAGAAATACTGATTCACCCCCCTCTCAGTATTTCCAACAACAAGGAAATTAAAAGAAATATAGGGGAATAAAAAGACCAAAAACAACAAGAATATTTCCCCCATATTTTCTAGCTTATTTATGGAGGATTTGGAATCGAAGGCCCTAGCCTCAGCTTAATTTCACCCTAGGAAGTGGAATAGGTTCATGGATGATACTTGTGTCATTTGGCCCCATGGTCGTGAGATATTATATATGTTTCTTGGGCAATTGAATTCCCAGTCAGATTCCATCAAATTCATGATGGAAGTAGAGGTTAATGGCTAATTTCCCTTCTTAGATATCATTCTTTCAAGAAATGAGGATGGTTCCATTTCTCACCAATTTTTTCACCAGAAAACTCACATAGAACAGTACCTCCATGGTGGATCCCATCAATTTCCTTCTCAAAAATTTGGTGTCCTTTGTACTCTTGCTACTCGTTTTCTTAGAATCTCTGATGACAACCACTTGGAATCAGAGAAATTTGATCTTCTTGGTGTTTTTGAAAGTAATGGTTATAGTATATGTCAAGGTCTTAAAGCCTTTTGAAAATAATATAAAGGGTTGAGTGGAAAATCTAACCAGGTGGATCTTATTTCCATGGTCCATCTCTCGTTTATCCAGGGGACAACATTAAAAATTTCCCATGTCATTAGAAGAAATAATGTCTTTGCTTCTGTTATCACTGGAGAATCAGACAAGCAAATATGACGTTATTTAATGTCTGGCAGAATAATTTACAAGGCTGAAAGACATTAGAGAATATAAATTATTTAAAAATATCTAAGGTCTGAAAGAAACAATCAAATTGCACATAGAAATAACCAATCAAGTACGCCTTTGTGCACAAAATTATTCGATAAGTGCACATTTGCGCGGATTTTGCTCCAAAATTTGCGCAATCCTAAGAGTGGCAGAAGTCACTTTTCGAGACCATAAGGCACACTACAGGACATTGATTCCACTCTTGAGGCTGCCTAAAGATAGCAGCCTAAGCCTCCTTAGGATTTCAAGGGAGCGCACAATGGAATAAATGTGGTACACAATGGAATTACCCTCCTCTCTTGGGTCACCGTCCACAATGTACCAAGAGAGGGAAGGAGGATTTGAATTCTCCTATAAAAGGCCACCAAGAGATGAACAATATGAGAGAAAATTGTTATGCTGGCTAGAATTTCCCCAAGCAATACCAGTAGTGTGTGATCTGGAGAAAAGTTAGAGGGGACTTAGTTGTTGGCCATCCAAAAACTCCATTCCACCATAGTAGAGAGAGGGATACTTTGAGCCAAGGAAGCTCAGAAGTAAAGACATCATTGCATCGAGACTTAGAACCCCTAGTTCTAAGGGCCCCTTGGAAAGTGGGTAAAATTTTCATCCTCATTTCCTACCATACTCAATAAGAGGGGACGCAAGCACCACCATTTGGATTATCGAATTTGTTTGACTTTATTTAGAGATTTTTGTTTTATTTTATTTATTTTAGTTTAGTTTTTATGTTTGAATATGCATGTTATTTCTCTATCTAGTATGTTTCTGTTTTAGCATGTTCCACTAACTTGCTTGAATCCATCTATTTTCTTCATGTGATCAATAACTTAGGAGGGAAAAACCACCCCTCTTAAGAAAGTGTGATTTGGTACATTCGTGCATTGAACACACGAACACAGGATTGGTGACTCCACTGACTTTTATTTCCAAGATTATGTGGTTGTGCCTTTTTGCAGAGACCTTCGTCTTTTCTGTGGAGTTGGGTTGGAATTTCCCCCTTTCTCTCCTTCACTTCCAATTTCATCCCTAGTGAGAGGTTGAAGCAAAAGAGCTCCCAAAAATTACTTTGTAGGAAAATTGCACACATTTCTCACAGACAGATGTGCCCCAGTGCACATTTTTAGAGGTGACCCGCGTGCAGAAGTTGCACCTATTTCAGCCTTTTGTGTGCAAAAACCAGAAGTGGAATTTTCTCCACTATTTCCATATTTTCTTTCTTTTAAAAGTGACTGGTAGCCCATAATACATCTGCCAGCATTGGTTGAGGTGCCCCACAACTTGTTAAAACTCACTTTTAGCTACTTCTAGTAGTTTTAGGTGTTAGTTTTATTTCAAGTTGATTTTTGCAAAGTTAACACATAGTTTAAGTAGGAGGAAAATTAGTTTGCATTTAGAAATAATTTATGTTTTACAAATTTAGGTACTAAAACACCTAGATAATTAGCCAAATTAAGTGTCCCAAGTCCACACATGCTTAGCTAGTTCTTTTTCATTTTTCTAGTGTAAAAGTCATTAGTTTAGTTCAATTTTTGCACTAGGATTTTAGGACCAGGATCGTTGGTAGAAGAGTAAGTAATATATGTTGCCTTTGCACCCTCTGGTGATCATAGGAAAGCATATGAACACTGTCTATTCACAACTCACCATCTCCCTATAGTTGATCATATAGATTAACTAGGAAAAATTGAAAATGGCCCATATACATGCATGATTTTCTTTTGAGCAAGGAAAAATAGAACATAGTGTTACACCATTTTTTGGTCATCTAACCTTTCATCATTAGATGGACCCAAGTACACCATGTAAGACCAGTTTTACCCCAAGTAAAACTGCTTTCACTATGTTAATTAGGAGACCCCAAAAGGAATAATTAATTAAACCATAATTTAATTATTATTCCGAGTCATGTTTAACCCAAAAACAAAGAAATTAATGAGATAAACCCATAGTTATCTTATTATTTTCTAGGAATAATTATTTAAATAATATTCCTTGTTAAATGTGACCAAATCAACCACCATTAATTAAATAAATCATTATTTATTTGATTATATCCCAACCACTTCCTTAAAAAGATAAATAAATCATTTATTTATTTATTCTTCACTAATCAAGGGATTTGACCCAAGTCAAACACCCTTTCCCTCCAACAAATAATAATAAAATATTCCATAGAGGTGGATCTAGATTTGATTAACATTATTTTAATCATGCACCAAGATCTATAATGACCCAATATTTTGTTATAATTAGGAGGGTTTTCCCCATCATTCTTCACCTTTTGTTGCCTATTAGATCACTCTGGATCTATACACTTGGTCTCATTTTCTACCATTTTGCTCCCATTGAGCTCTATCTTCTACATTGGGTTTTCTACATCTACAAGAGAGAAAGCTTAGATCTGAAGTGCTGAGGACTACAAAGAACCCATCCCATTGAGGAGATCTGGATACACCTTCTTGTTTCCTCCCAGGTGCCCTGTAATATAAAAATTCATTCAAAAATCGTGTTCTTGTCTTGTCTGTTGGATGCATGGAGCAAACTCTTTACTTTACTGCTTAATATCTTTCCATTTATAGATCTGTTTGTTGCAGCATTTTAACTACTAATTGCAGATCTGAAGATGTTTTGCAGCCTCTATTGTTGTTAGGGCTATTAGTTATGCATAGCTAAAGTGGTTCTTTTTCGTACACTTCGACGAAGAATTCATACTAACACATAGTTTAAATAGGGTATTTTGAAAAGTATATTTTCATATCCACACATTCAAAATATGTCTTGTTCACCTTTTATTCACACACATCCACACCCTAGCTAAAGTGAAGACACCTAGAACTAACTTAACAAAACTCACTAAATTCTCCCCACAGGGGCGATAAGAGAATTTATAGTCTAAGTTAGGACCAAAGGGGTAGGCATTCAATAAGCTGCCTTAATCATTCTTCATCTTGAAACATAGAATTTTACTTTTAGGGAACTTTCAAATCCACCTATCAGCCCATGAAAAATAAAAATTAAGCGCGACAGAGACCCAATTCAGAGGGGGTTAGGCTTGGGCGTAGTACGTGCGGTATCAGTTGGGGCTACCTAACCTGGATGATACTCAATACTGTTAGCTGAACTGCTAAGAAGCCCAAGACTCAAATTCTCACATGGGAAGGTGGTGCTTGGTGGCCAAAATTAGGGCATCCTTTCCTTATAGGTGACGGTGCCGGCAAGCACTAGATCCTCTACCCTTACCTTGGTGGATTTTCTTTGGTTGACTGGGGGTGTCGCCAGTTATTTTAGGACATTGTGCCAACATTCACAATATATATTCTCAAGGCCCATTTACATTTGAGCGTGTGAGGATGATTAAGTCTTCTAGGATTTGAGTATCATATGCAAACAACAAAAACCATATTTTTGATTGACTGATCACATAGGATTAATCTAAAGGGAAAATTTATTTTATTTTTTTCATTGTTTTGATTATAGTCTCTATTCTCTCAAATATTTCTGAGACCATACCTAGTCGATGCTAGAACGGACCCAACGGGACATCATTGATCTAGACATCTTTTGGACCTCCCCCCATTAACGGGAGGGGTTCTAGATCTTTCGCCATTTAGGCGTCAAAGACAGAACACTTCCACCCTTATTGGTTCATCATTTATCAGGGCATATTTAGTTGGGAACCCTATTCTGTCTCCTAATGCCGCACCAGTGAACACCTCCATAGGGTCACCACACACCACTCCTCCCACAATGTAATATTCCTATTTAGGAAAATTAGCAATATAGGCACCAAAAATGAAAGTTTCAAAAAATTATGCTATAGAAGTCAGGAACAGCCCATGGATCCATTATTTCATGTATCATAGCAACCAAATATACAAGGATATCAGAAAAAAATCCTTATAGCTTAGTTAAATAGGCCTCCCAAGCCCAAATCAGTCCAAAACACTACAACCCCATGACAACTACAACACATAAATTCTGAAGCATGAGACAACATATTTTAATGATGGTTTATGCTACAGAAATAGAGAAACAAATGGATATGTTGATATATTAATCAAGAGAGCTGAAAAACTGATATCTAGTCTCTTTTACACAATTCTAAGATAACCTGGCATGGGTTTCTTGATAGGCATGAGATACAAAAGTATATACTACAGATATATGGATGAATCAAACTGTCTAAATAAAGCTCTACATAAATATGTCTGAAAAGAAAAATAAATGGTTGGAGCTCCTCCTTACTAGCATTTCGGGTGAAAGGTTGATTCTTCCTCTAGGAAACTAGCTCATAAATAGTGGTTTTGACCCTTCCACTACAACACCATGAAAAATAATGCAATTTTTAAAGGAGACTCTGTTGTGGCTGTAGGTGAATACTTGGCCCAATTTCAAATGGTGGAAATGAAGTCCAAAATGCTCCTCTTAGATTTCTTCAACAAGTCCTCCAAGGAAGAGTGTGGAATTCCTGCATGAGAATACCCTCGTATAAAATAGTATAGCAAACCCAGCTAAACAACTGAAGCATGCAATAATTCACAACAATCAAACATAAAACCATATTCTAAATGCCTCTCATGGCTACCATCCCTTCCCTTATATTATTGGTGAGCTTCCTCACCCAGGGCCCCACTCATTTATGAGGTTACTTCCATGCAAAGACTCCTCCTCCAAAACTACGTTGTGTCCACTAGCTCCACTCTCTAATTTACAGTGTTCTTTGATATGGTCAACCTTGAATTAGTCTCCATGCATTGTCTCATTTCACACCCAAGGTGGCTTTATTCCGACTATATAAGTGATCTACGTACATTCACACTGGAAGTGATTTATTCCTACTAAAGGGTCTTTAAGGGTCTCCTTACCCCCTTATTCATCCAACAAGAAAGAAAAATGAGATTTTAATATTCCAATTAGCTATATGCTAAATAGGAATATTACAATCTTCCCCTCCCAAATGTTGCTTGTCCTCAAGCAACTTGCAAAGGTATTGCATAATATCCAATGGATATGTCTCCTCCCTAGTATACAAGTTATCCTTTGCTAGATAAACCAAATAGTTGTTATCATGAAAAAGTGGGAGATATATGGAAAGAGTTATATGCTGTCCATTGTCCTCATTAAGGCCTGAGATATGGTAAATGTTAGGTGCCTCAATCTTAATGAGAAACTCCAATCTTCATGCTATCATCCAAAAAAAATGAGCCATCCTTGGTAGCTCATTGAAATAATCACCAATCCCCTGGTTTTGCAATGTATAGGGGCTGCATGGCTGAAAAGGAGAGATCAAGTTATCCAACTCACACTATCTCTCTCTCCATTTATGATAGATGTGGAACTACTAGTATTGTGTTGCAATATTATGGTCATTAAGAAGCCAAAAGGTACTTGGAATCCCATGATCCCACTCTTTGGTTCTAGGAAACTCTCTTGCCCAATTTACCCTACATATAGTATATAGAGTATCATCATCATATGGGTTCCAACATGAGTATGGACTAAGTGTCACATGACATAATGGATGGTGATAATAGCCCCTCAAGTGATACCAACATTTTTCTTCTTCTACCTATTTCAAAACATGATATGATAGGTAGCCATCCAACCACCTACTTCCTACCCTAAGCTTCTCAAAAGCCTAAAAATAGTAGAGGACATTAGGTGTTGGCTAAATATGAATCAATCAAAACATGTCTTGCCCAAAGCCCTCCATGAAGTAGTTATTCCCATCATTGAATTTAGTCCCAATAGGATCGTGAAACCCAAATATAGGCTTTCTCTCTTGTGGAATAATGTGCTACAAATGCATGGTAAAGAAATTCACATATATTGTTAGTTGTAAATAAGCATAAAAAAAAAACCTTTACCATATATTGTGGACATTGAGTTGGTGAAGAGGTCCATATATGAACCTTCCCATTTCTCTATCAAAGGGGAAAGTGATTGTGACAATCTTGCAAGGTGGTTGTTCTCCTCCTCATACATAAAACAAGTTACATATCTCTTGATATGTTGGTGCACATCTTCTTTGAGATCCTCCCAATATAATCCCTCCATGATGGTGTGATAAGACTCAATGGAATCTACATGTCCTGAAAAGAGTGCCTCATAAGCTAAATGTAGAACCGCCTTCTTGAGCTTGAAGTCTTTAGTCAAGTAGATCTGATCATGGAAATAGATGACTCCATCAACCACTCTATACCTCCTATCCTTCACTTTCCCATTAAGAACCTGACATGTGAAGAGGTTATTGGAATATTCCACCAATAGTTGGGACTCCCAATATGGATCTAGGCTTCCCAACAATGACAACGCTGTTGAAATCTGAAATGAAGCACCTGCCACATCATACCTCTCCTCTTTGACATGCTCAATGCCAAAGCCACATGTCAGAGTGTTGTTACTCCAATTTTGTTGCCTCCCTTGCAGCTGTTCTTTCCCAAGACAAGATTTAAGTACATGGAGGTCATCCTCCTCTTGGAAGGCATTTCCCCTCCAAAACTTCCATAGTTTGGCCAATGCATACAAGAGTTCCAATAGCCTCTTTTCATATTTAGAAATATTCCTCATGTGTGGAGGTATCATTTTTTGTTCCAAGGTTATGGAGTAGCCTTTTGACGCCATGCTCATGCTAGCATAGATTTCTGGATTAGCCTTTTCCAGCACAAATAGCTGAGTGGGAGATAACAATGTCCATATCAGAAAATTGTTCACCCCTCCTTGTAACCCATCAAAGGTTCTCAGCATTGTGCTAGCTCCTCCCAAGGTTCCTCCCTTAGCTAACTATGTTAATGTTACACCATGTTGAGAGAACTCTTTATTCATCTTCCAATTAGATGGTCTCCCTGGTGGAATGCCTCCATGTAATGACACATGAAGGCCTAGAGCACGTTGTATATGTGGCTGGACTGCTTTGTCCTTTTTCTCACTACGCAAATCAGTATGCCTCCTTTGTACATCACACTTCTGAAATTGGTAGGGGTTTGTGCTCCCAATCATATGATGCTGATCATCCCCCCTATATTCTTATTTTATATTCAAGATGTCACAATCTATCAATGATGGTACATGCTTCTCATGGAATGTTCTCTAATCTTTGTATGTGAGATACTTTGGAACTTCTTCTAAACATACAAGAACTCCTCTCATTAGAGAAAGTGCTCCATCTTCCTCTTCATGAGGTGCTAGATATGCTCTTGATGTAACAACATTTTTACCTCTATCCTTCTGTTCCTCTTAAATATCAATGGGATTTACCTTATCATCAATAAGAGGATCCTCTTTTGAAAAAGAGATCTCCATGTCCTATTTTCCAGGAGAGTGTTTTCTATCAAATAGGGATCTTGCCTCTAGTAAGGTATTCTGCAAAATTTTATCCCCTCAATAGTTTTCTGAAATGGATTTGGGTTTATAGATCCTTCCAACCCATGCAAAGGTTTTGTTTGTTTTGGTTTGAATAGCTCCACTGAAGGTGTTTCAGAATGTTTTTCATCAAACCTTTCCACTACTCTCCTAGTGAACCTTGCATAAGTAGATGTATTTGCATTTTTTAATGAAAAGGATTCAAATAACCACCAAGAATAAGCCTTAACTTCAATATGAAACGCTGCTACTCTAATGGCTTCATCTTCTGAAACTTGGTGATGTTGAAAATAAGTATCAAGCTCCTCCACCCAAGCCCTAGTTGAACATTTAGGTGACCCATCAAAAGTAGATAGGAAGAATATACCCTCATCATGTTGCTTGCACCTTTTGCTTCTATCATGGTTTCTAGGTATTTAATCCTCCTTGATCTTGAAAAACCCTTGGAAGTTGAGGTGATCTTTGAACCTCTGAGATTGAGATTCATACTCTTGCAAATAATCACCAAGAGTTTCCTTCTTTGGCACATTTCCTTCCTCCATATCACTCGCTATGAACATAGGCCTAGTATAGCGTTGTAAATATGATGGTGTGGCTGAATTATCACACCCATAATATGAGGAACTGGATCTTTCCTCATGTACAAATCTCGTTGAGGGATCTCCATGTATTTCCCTCCTCAACTCTTTGATGTCTTTGCTAATGCATTGCAGAGTTTGAAGAAGAAGTCTTGAGAACTCCTTCCCTCATGATAATAAGGTTTTTCCTTGATCTCTCCTACAGATATTCTCCTTCCTATGAGAAGCCTCCTTAGATGACATAATGGTTGAAGTACACAGGTTGAGCCAAGATCAGAGCTCTGATACCATTGTAATATTCCTATTTAGGAAAATCAGCCATCTAGGCACCAAGAACGCATTTTTCATAAAATTATGCTATAACAGTCAAGAAAAACACATGAATCCATTAGTTTATGTATCATAACAACTAAATATACAAGGATATCAGAAAAAAAAATAAAAAAAAAAAATAAATAAATAAAATAAATAAATAAATAAAAATAAATAAATAAATCATTATAGCTTAGTTAAACAGGCCTCCCAAGCCCAAATCAATCCAAAACACTACAACCCCATGACTATTGCAACAAGAAAATTCTAAAGCAAGAGACATCACATTTTAATGAGGGTTTATGCTACAGAAATAGAGAAACAAATGGATCTACTGATATATTACTCAAGAGAGCTGAAAAACTGAGATCTAGTCTCTTTTACACAATTCTAAGACAAACCGGTAAGGGTTTCTTGATAGACATGAGATACAAAAAGTATATACTGTAGATCTATGGATGAATCACGCTATATAACTGAAGCTCTGCATAAATATGGTTGAAAAGATAAATAAATGGTTGGAGCTCCTCCTTACTAGCTTTCTGAGTGAAAGGTTGATCCTTCCTTTAGGAAACTATCTCATAAACAAAGGTTTTGACCCTTCCATTGCAACACCATGAAAATAAGGCAGTTTATTAAGGATATTGTGCTATGGCTATAGGTGATTTCTTGGCCCAATTCCGGATGGTTGAAATGAATTCCAGAATGCTCCTCTCATATTTCTTCAACAAGACCTCCAAGGAAGAGTGTGGAATTCCCGCATGAGAATATCGTTGTACTAAACAATACAACAAACCCATCTAAACAGCTAAAGCATGCAATAAGTCACAAGACTCAAACATAAAACCATATTTTGAATGCCTCTCATGGCTACCATCCCTTCCCTGATATTCTTGGTGAGATTCCTCACCCAGGGCCCCACTCATTTATGAGGTTACTTCCATGCAAAGACTCCTCCTCCAAAACTACACTGTCTCCACTAGCTCCACTCTCTCATTTACAACGTTGTTTGATTTGGTCAACCTTGACTTAGTGTCCATGCATTTTCTCCTTTCACACCCTAAGTGGCTTTATTCTAACTATATAACTGATCTACATTCACACTGGAAGTGATTTATTCCTACTAAATAGTCTTTAAGGGTCTCCTTACCCCATTTTTCATCCAACAAGAAAGAAAAACGAGATTTTAATATTCCAATTAGCTGTATGCTAATTTAGGAATATTAAACACAACTCCTAGTGGGCAGAGGCATGCTACCCATTTGGGAAGACAATTGAACACACAATAGGGTACGTCATAAACAAATCCTATTCCTAACCAGAACATTGTGTGTTTCACAAGTCGTAATGGCTACAACCTTGCAGTCACCTTTTCTAGCTTCGTTAAATCTACCAGATTTAACCAAGTTGAAAAACGACCCCATTACACACAACCCCATATGGCCTCCCATGCCCACGAAGCTCCCATCATACATTCCAAAATTTGAAGGGAAGCAAGTGGAAGACCCTGCAAATCATGTGATGACTTTCCACCTGTGATGTTCATCGAACATCATCGTTCATGATACTAGTCGACTAAGACTGTTTCAACGCACTCTAACCGGAGTAGTAGCGAAATGGTATGTGGAGCAACCCTCTACTACACGTGGAATCTTTAGCACACTCGCTACTCCGTTCCTCACCTATTTTCAGTTGCCCATCCACCACAATTTCGGAATGGAGTTACTGACCCACTTTAGGCAAACCCCCACCATCCATATCTTGGAGCATCTCCACGAATGGTGGTGGCATCGTAGTTTGTGCAAAGCCAAAATTGACGATCAAGTTTTGTTAGACATGTTCATGAAAACTCCCACCGTAGATATTTCAAAGGATGTGGTGCAACAAAATCCCATATCTAGAGAGGATGCCATCAATAAGGCCCATCAACTCAAGCTGATCTATACGCAGTTAGGGTATATTTACAATATCCCATCGAACGCCTCATGCCTACAAACTTAAAAAT
This sequence comes from Pinus albicaulis, assembly GCA_034641835.2. Classification (NCBI taxonomy): domain Eukaryota; kingdom Viridiplantae; phylum Streptophyta; class Pinopsida; order Pinales; family Pinaceae; genus Pinus; species Pinus albicaulis. The sequence goes on along the minus strand of JAXQQM020061566.1, from coordinate 19,576 downwards.
AATTTCCAGGCACGTTGAACACTGCAGACAGTTTAATTGGGTCGTTGACCTAAAATTACCTAATCAGCAGCGTTCAATACCCTGATTACGCATATGATTCTGCCCAGAAAATACCACAACCCAGCTACCAAAGTCATCCCATGCCTCCATAAAATTTTACCATTAGGGCATCATCATATGACCGTCAGCATGGAGGACCATACACTCCGGATCAGGGGGCCCAGTATGCAGATAGACATGCTGACGCAAGAGCTCCCCCTCAACAGCCATTTACAAACTAGGGACCGCAATATTCCCAGTCCCTAGCATAATACCCAAACATGCAGAATAATGGACAGGTGAACTTTGTGCAACATTCCCAAAACCAACTGTGCTAACCATATAACCAGGAGAATCCAAATTATCCTCCTAACGTAGTTAAGAAAAAAGGAAAAAACAAGCCTGAAGGAAATCTTGGACAGGGGAGAAAAAATCAACAATGTCTGACGTGATCTTAGTTTGGAGGCAACTCCAACCAAAATTAAAACCAGGAACCAAGTAAATCCCAAAGGCAGAACAAAAGGCCAATTCTTCGAACAAACCACTCTTGTTCGATCTGTGGTGAGTACAGCCATTACAGTCACCATTGTCTCGACCTGCCTGAGCTGAAGAAGCTATAGAGTAACTGTGGACAAGGGGGATCCTCCCAATAGAAAAAAGTCATGTAGGAGCCCTTCCCCCATCAAGGGATAGTTAGCACGTAGCAACAAACTCCTAATGATTCTAGAAAAAACAGCTGCCAAATCTACATGACTGGTGAAGAAATGTTTTTTCAGACACGGAATCGAAATTAAGACACCCCACTAGACACCAACACGTTAAGAGCTAGTACCAGTGCAAAAAAAAAATCTTTAACCATATGAAAGATTCCTATTGAACCTTTTCCAAAAATGTCTAAAGGACCAACTAGGTGGGTAGGAAACTATTCCAAAGCAGCCCATAACTATAGCATTATGGATGATCTAGCTCAATATCCCACCACTATGTCAGCTTTGGAGGTATTACAATCATGCCCAAAGTAGTAGAAAGCCTTACTTTCTGCCCTCGGCACCATCGACCCTGCCGATTCATGCTTAATGTCTTTTCATTTAGATAAAGCCACCCCTAGGCTTCCTTCAATGGTTGCCTTTCAGATACCAGTATCGGTCCAAAACATTACCATTCACTGATGTATCATTGACAAAGGTGCATCCACATGCCTCATATCAAAGAAAATGTGGTAGAAGTTAGCATCTCCTACACTGAAGCCATCAGACATCACACTTAGATCATAAGACGGTTTCCCTTCAGCCCCCGTCGATATCTACCAAAACGTCCCAGTCTGCTTAGCTGGAAATACAGTCCTTATAGACATTGAAGTCTTGGATGCCTAATTGGACTACAATATACTCCTTGGTCGGAGTTATATGTATGCCATGTTAGCCGTCACCTCCTCCGTCTTCAGAATTATGATGTTCCCCCATGAGGACCACATTGTTACTATCAACCAATTGACGCATAGCGAAAAGTAGCCCCTAAAAAAGACCAATGTCATTCTACCATACATAGACACATCTGCAGACGCGCTTACACGGCACCAAGAATATGGCCCTGGCCAGTTCAAATCGTCGTCCATCCTAGGATCATTCCTAGGAGATCCCCCCGTTATACCCGAGTCATCACTTGATGTCATAGGGGCTCTCGTGTACATGCGTGATGTCCACATCAAGAATCGAAGCTAGTCAGGACATGGAAACGAGAAGTAATGACACCGAGTCCTCAGCAATGGCAACCTCTCTATCCTACGTCGCCTCTCAAACTCCTTTCCTCTTCCTCCCAGTTGGTTTCATGTCACAGTAGGTCATGGCCACGATGGTCCTACCAAACTTATCATTCACAATACCATTTTGGTACCTACTCCCACCACTCCAATGGGAGTCGCACACGTCACCTCTATAGGGTTAATCCCTATCAACCCTAAGTAGGCCCTAGCCATTCAGGAAAATCTCACAAACATCCCTTCGAAGGAAATTCCCATTGCAAAGCCGATGGTTCTGACTAATAAAATCGAGAGAAGAGGAAAGAAGGTGGAGAATCCTAGCACGATATGGGAATCACCCTACTACGCCATTTGTGACATAGTAGGCCACCCTACCCACATCTTCCCACAACTGGATGAATTAAATCCACTCCTTAGTTCTGAGCTAGACATTGCGACACTATGTTCTCGTAAAAAGGATCCTGCCACCAAAAGCCAAGGAAAAGCATTGCGGACCAATCAAACATGTGCTATCTGCAGCAATTATGGACACTACATCCATCATTGCCAATAATTCCCTCGATATAGGGACAATTTGCATGCCATCAAGTGATCCTATCAAGAGGATCCCTCCACCCAATCATCTGTAGATGAACCTCACACCTTCCTTTACCTGCAGGAGGAACGACAGTTGCTAGAAATACTCCCATTCATATTTCCCCCTCCTATCATACGTTGCACGCTATGCGATGAACATGGTCACTTCATCGAAGAATGCACCACCCTGGAACTCATCCACAAATGGTATCCTATAGAGCGTGTTTAATATGTAGGTTTGCAGGTAGCGCAATTCACATGCCCTTTACATGCCAACAACCATATGTTGGAACATTGCCACTATATCCCCCGATTCCACTTAGCACTAGCTAGTTTGCGCTCATCTATAGTCCGCCACTCCCATGAAGATGGCTCAGACTCAGAATATATGAATAGCTCAAAAAACTAAGAAGATGTGACAAGCAGATCCATCCTCTTTTTGTCAACTGAAAAGCAACCAATCAGGGAACCCTTCATTACCCCCAACCACTCTCTGTAGGGAATACCAACATGTGCGTACTGTAAAACTCCCAATCATGTGGTCGCCACTTTCCCTAACTTAGAAGTGCTATGTCACTAGTACCCAGTCATGCCACCAACTGAGCACGATGGGCACCCCATATCTAGGATATTTTTCTGAGTGTGTCAGCGAAATCACTATGAACAATGATGTACCTATATCCTGCGAGTATGTCCTCTAATTGATATGATACATACATTAGAGAAGAAACAATATGACCTCCTCAAACAATATAAAAATTATATCACCCCCAGGCCATCAACCCTACACCCACAGTGGCGTAATGGGAAAACTGGAATGACAGACCAACCAAGCATGACCTAGGTCCAACCTAGGATAACATGCAGACTATGCGACCTGATTGGCCACTAGGTCAATCAGTGCAAAGAACTAAAGAACCTCGAAAACAGTTTTCGTGTAGTCTCATCTCTCGCATAGAGACTTCTCTCTAACCAAGAGAAAATTACATGTACTTATTACGGGATTTGTTCACATTTTCATCATACAATTAAATGTGAACATCCCCCAAATCTCAGAGTGACAAGAATAACATTGATTCTACACTCCCCAAAAGATCTAAACACACCCACACCGACGATACAGAAATGGAAGCATAAGACCTCATCTTCTACAAGAGATCATTTCCAAGCATCCACATCTCAGACGAAGAGTAGTGTTGATTCCCACACAATCTACTCAATTGGAACAGTGGGAACATGCATAATTTTCACTGGCCATAACCACAAACCTAAGGCATTCCCACCAATGGAAACATTCAGGCACCTCTAAACCAGGTACAATTTCCACCGATAGGAAATTGACCATCCTAACTGGGAAACCAACCTTGCACTCAGGCAAGCTCCCATCACAGATATTCTCCCCCCATCAAATGCCGATGACACGATACACCATATACGATTCGTATCATCATGTATCGGAACTATGACTTGAGTTGTGTGCTTATCTTCCATATGCGTCGAGTTAGCTGCAACTATGAGAGTAGCTATAACTACAACAGTGCAGACCCAATATGTCTACACTTTGTCGACCGTGTCTAGTTCCACCACATCGATGATGGAATCCTTCCCGTGTCTATCAAATAGCTCTATGAGGATTGAACCTTTTCAGCATAACCTTGTGTAGGATCAATCCCCCTTAGGATCCCTATTTCATTCAGATGAGGACATCCTAGAATCCATGACAGAGCTGGATTATCCATCAGATGCAATGCAACACCATTCACTTTTTCTACCCAAGCAAATTTTTAGTCCTGACAAGACAAAAGAAAAAGAGATATACGCGATTGAATCAAAATGTTTCCTCCCATATAGGAAATTCGATTGGTTCAAGAATCCTATCCCAGTGCTTGATGCATTCGAGGAAGGAAATATGTCAATCATCTCACCTACTGTCAAGGTGAACATATCCCAAAATCCTGGTAAGATCAAAGAAATATCACTAGGGGTAGCATGCTCTCTAGAAAAATTAAACTCTTATACCCAATTGCTACAAGAGTATCTACATGTCTTCTCATGGGACTACTCGGAAATGCCTGGGTGTAGTCCCACTATTATAGAGCACCATATTGACACTTGGCTTGATGTACCTCCAGTGCGCTAGAAACAACATCAACTGTACCCATCAAAGGTAGAAGCAATGAAATGAGAAAATTGATAAGCTTCACAAAGTCAGGTTTATCTACCCCATTGCTTACACATCTTGGGTTCCTAACCCTGTTCCCTGTTCCCGTGCTTACACAATACGTGTTTGCACCAATTTTTGGGATTTGAGCAAAGCATCTCCCAAAGACAATTATCCCACCCCATTCATCGACTAGGTCATTGATGCTTGTGCAGGTCACGAGGCTCTCTCCTTTATGGACAGATTCTTTGGGTACAACCAAATTCAAATCCACCATACAGACCAGTACAAAACCACGTTCACCGCCCCCTAGGGCACATTCACATACAAGGTAATGTCATTTGGCCTAAAAAACATTGGAGCCACCTTCCAGAGGACCATGAACTATATATTTCATGACTTGGTGCACCTTATCCTCGCCTACTTGGAAGACCTAACCGTCCACTCCAATAAGCACTTAGACCATCTTGAGGATCTGTGATTGGTACTCCAACGATGATGATAATACAACCTATGCTTGAACCCCCTCAAGTGTGTCTTCTGCGTCATAGTAGGAAGACTCTTCATTTTTATCATGTCCCAGCAAGGGATTCGCATGGACCCCCTCAAGGTCCAAGCCATTAAAGAGGGACCTCCACCTCAAACCCTTAGGAAAATGCAAAACCTATAGGGGAAGGCCAATTTTCTGAGATGCTTCATCCCAGATTATGCCACTTGCACTCAAGGGTTCCTATGCCTCCTTCGCTAGTACATCCCATTCAAATGGGATGATAATTCCCAACAAAAATTCGATGTATTGAAAGAAACATTGTCTTTGGCACCTCTCATCAGTCCCCCGGACTATGACAAGGATTACATACTATATCAATCAGCTTTTGAGTCTTCCTTGATCGGATTATTGATCCAGGAAGGCTCGGATGGGAAGGAGCACGTAATCTATTATGTCAATAAAACCTTAGTAGGCCCAACATTAAGATATGAGCCCGAAGAAAAGACTGCCCTAGGATTAATACATGTAGCGCAAAATCTTCACCACTACATCATCTTAAAGACCACTACGGTCATCGCGGATATTAATCCCATCAAATATCTTCTCATGCGCCACCTAATGAGCCACAAGTATGCTCACTGGATAGTCATTCTCCAAGAATAAGAATTACAGTTTCGCTCCCCTAAAAGAAAAAAGGTGCTTATCTTAGCAGAGTTCATTGTAGACCTCCGAAGAGATACCAAAGGGTCACCAATGAATTATTAGCTATCAAATGAACATCTCTTCTTCATAGAAACCAACGACCCTTAGTACGGAGACATTCTCCTCTTCCTACAAACTCAAAAGTTCAGACCTCATCTCACTTGAGATGACTATCATTGCATTCACCATCAGACCCCCCGATATCTCCTCATGGGAGATGTTTTATATCAACCGGGCATCGACACCATTTTACGTCGATGCCTTACTCATGACCAAGTGGAACAATCCCTTAATGATGCCCACGGAGGAGCTTGTGGCAAGCACCTCTTTAGGATGGCCACTGCCCAAAAATTCCTACAAGCAGGATATTTTTGGCCCTCCGTGTTTCTCAATTGCATTATAGCAGTCAAGATATGTGAGCAATGCTAGTGCTTCACTCATAAAGAAAGAGCCCCTCCTGCTCCTCTGCACCCCATCATCGTTGCTGGCCCCTTTTTTAAATGGGGAATCGACTTCATGACTTGCAACACCACATCATCCAGCAATCATAGATACATCATAGTGGCTGTCAATTATTTCACCAAGTGGGCGGAAGCCATGCCCACATATGACAACACTGTAAAAACCACCGCTCGATTTTTGTTTAACCATGTGATTGCCCGGTTCCACGTTCCCAAGGAGTTAGTCTCCGACCATGGGAAACACTTCGAGAAATTTTTTTTCAAGAAGCTATCAAAACACCTCGCATTCACCCATGAATTCGATTCACCATACTACCCCCAATCCAACGAACATGTAGAAGCAACAAACACATTCCTCAAAACTATGTTGCAACGCATCCTGAATAACCATTGTAGAGCTATAAAAAGGGTCTCTTTCACCTCTAATCACCTCACATTAATATGTCAACCCGAGAGCGTTTTGTCATTACAAAGAGTGACTCAATCCGAGGCTCATTTGTCAGAGTAATGCTAGTAGTACAGTGCTTAAGAAATACAAGAGTAAACGGATGCTTAACCGAAATCAAATTACTTTAAAGAAATAAATCACACACTCAGGAAACTCAATAACTCATCAGTCAAGGGTTCGGTAATAATAAACCATCCCTTCAGAAACTGATGGAAAAAGAACTAAGCATAGATCACAAGCCTGGGAGCTAAACAGTGACTGATACTGCTCACTACAGTCTTAGATCATCTCTCACAGCAAACCATCAAATGCAGATAAATAGATCAGCAAAGGAAATAAAGGATTAAACCACAATTCTGAAATGGTACAGCAACTCTGAAATGGAACAGCCAATGAATACTAAGTCCCGCGGGTTATAATCAAACTCAATCTATACACTCTTTGCAATCAAGGAACATTCTATCATTCTAAAGGCGGATTACACAAATCATATTAATGGAACAGCAATAACGATTAATGAATTATGGGACAATACTGATGTTACACCATTTTTTGGTCATCTAACTCTTCATCATTAGATGGACCCAAGTACACCATGTAAGACCAGTTTTACCCCAAGTAAAACTGCTTTCACTATGTTAATTAGGAAACCCCAAAAGGAATAATTAATTAAACCATAATTTAATTATTATTCCGAGTCATGTTTAACCCAAAAACAAAGAAATTAATGAGATAAACCCATAGTTATCTTATTATTTTCTAGAAATAATTATTTAAATAATATTCCTTGTTAAATATGACCAAATCAACCACCATTAATCAACTAAATCATTATTTATTTGATTATATCCCAACCACTTCCTTAAAAAGATAAATAAATCATTTATTTATTTATTTTTCACTAATCAAGGGATTTGACCCGAGTCAAACACCCTTTCCCTCCAACAAATAATAATAAAATATTCCATAGAGGTGGATCTAGATTTGGTTAACATTATTTTAATCATGAACCAAGATCTAGAATGACCCAATATTTTGTTATAAATAGGAGGGTTTTCCCTTCATTCTTCACCTTTTGTTGCATACTAGATCACTCTGGATCTATACACTCGGTCTCATTTTCTGCCATTGTTGCTCCCATTGAGCTCTACCTTCTACATTGGGTTTTCTACATCTACAAGAGAGAGAAAGCTTAGATCTGAAGTGCTGAGGACTACAAAGAACCCATCCCATTGAGGAGATCTGGATGCACCTTCTTGTTTCCTCCCAGGTGCCCTGTAATATAAAAATTCATTCAAAAATCGTGTTCTTGTCTTGTCTGTTGGATGCATGGAGCAAACTCTTTACTTTACTGCTTAATGTCTTTCCATTTATAGATCTGTTTGTTGCAGCACTTTAACTACTAATTGCAGATCTGAAGATGTTTTGCAGCCATTATTATTGTTAGGGCTATTAGTTATGCGTAGCTAAAGTGGTTCTTTTTCGTACGCTTCGACAAAGAATTCATACTAACAAATGGCGACTCCACACGGGTTTTAAATTACGACCGCTGTCGTTTTTCCTATTCCTGCATATCCAGCTACTTCAGGCCCTAGGGCTTCTTTTTTTAGTTGTTTAGTTTTTCTCTTTTCATGTTATTTTTCTCACATAAAACCCTAAAAACCTCAAATTTCTAACTTCCGTGTGTTTCTGGCCCTATTGCGCAGGTAAGCGACACCAGCCGCACCTGAGACGGCAATTTTTCAGAAAATCTACCGCCGAAACAGCCGGAACGGGGGGGTCGCACCTTTTGGCCCAAAACCTGCGACCTGGACGCACTTTTCAGCCTGTAACCTGCGACCTCAACCAAAATCAGGTCAGAACCTGCGACCTGCCTTTTTTCCAGCATTTTTTCTGTAATTTTTCTGGGTTCTGCTGCAGCCTCTGCCAAGGTTTTCCAGCCTCTGTCTCAGCCCGCCTTGACCAAGATCTGATCTGTTTTTACTCATCTAAGTGGGAACCCGGCCCCTTAGGGCTTTAGTACCCTCCACTTTTTGTGGAAGAGTTTCAGCTGTTTCAGCCGTCGGTTTCAGAGCTTCAGCCCTTTCTTTTTCCAGATCTGTGACCTCACTTCCAGATCCATCGAAATCAGCCTTTTTTCCTTTCAAATCACCTCTTGTCGTTTTGTTGGGACCTCCCCTAAAGGCCTCTGCCTTGCCCCTCCCGGCTTTTTGCTGATTTCCCTTTTTTCCAGCCACCTTGCCCCTGTCTCTTGGCTGTGATCTGCACCCCTTATCTGCAGCTTTATCCTCCGGATCTCTGTCCCCTTTGACCCTAGATCTGTTGAGCTTCGTTTGTGTGTGTTTCCATAGTTTTCCCTTTCTTTTCAGCATAGTTTTGAGAGACCCACTTTCTTGGGTTTGATAGATGCATATGTAGCTGTTCTTTTTCTGTTATTTCAGCATTTTTATTCTGTTCTCTGTAGGTTTATTTTCAGCTACGTTGCACACTTTTTTGCTCTCAACAACGGAAAGGGTTTAAAAATTAAAATTAACACACACCACACACTGACCCTAAGTGAAGAAGCGCCTGGTTTACACCGCCTGGCAAAGACTCTAAAATCAATTGTCACTGCACCTTTTCTGCCCTTGACCTTCTTGATTTTGTCCCTTTCTGCCCTTGTCGGTTTCCTTCTTCATGTCATCATTGCGCCCCCAAGGCGCCTTTCCCGGAGACTTCTTGGCCTTCATCCTCAGTTCCCGGTTGATCGACCTGCTCCGCACCGTCGTCGTCGAGCCAGTCCACCTTCGAGTCCGCACTCCGACTCCTCTCCTGATTCCTCGGGTCCCCCTTCCCCTCCCGGTTCTCCCCCTTTTACCTTCACCATGTCTGGATCAGGGCCTAATGCTAGTGGCCCCAATACCGGCCCTACTTCTAGCGGAACCGTCACAACCACTACTCCGGCCACCCCTGTGCTGCCGTACATTGCAGGCCTCAGCCTCCCCGATTTCCATCAGTTGATTAACGACCCCATTCACCATAATACTACCTGGCCCACTATGCCTACCAAGTTACCCTCCGATATCCCTAAGTTCGAGGGCCTTAATGGCGAAGACCCAACCAATCACGTCTGGTCTTTCCACATGTGGTGTTCCTCCAACTCCATTACCGATGACTCCATCCGTCTTCGTTTGTTCCAACGCACACTTACCGGCGAAGCTTCTAAATGGTATGTCGAACAGGCCACTTCCTCCCATACCACGTTCGAGACTCTTGCCCAAACCTTCTTGTCGTACTTCCAGCTCCCTCTCCGATACGACACTGGTACGGAGCTCTTGACTTCATTTAAGCAATCCTCTTCCACACGCCTTTCTGCCCATGTTCAGGAATGGCGACGAAGACGGAGCTTATGTCGAGCCCCTCCTTTTGAAGATCGGGTTTACATGGACTGGTTCCTTCGCACCCTCCCGTCTCCCATCGGCAAAGATGTCGCCTCTCATTTTCCTCAATCTGAAGAAGCCGCCCTCCAAATAGCTTCAAAATATGACCTGATCTATGCTCAATCTGGTTATGTTTATACCGTTCTTCCTGACATCCCCCGGCCCGGTGGCGCTAACGCCCCGGGGGCATCTCATTCCGCCGACGGTATTGTTGGATCCCTTTCCCACCCCTCTGCTCATCCTCCTATGCGCCATGACCCTCCTCAGGGAGGGGCCAGCACCTCTAGCACTCTGCCCCCTCCCGGCAACATGTATCCAGGATACGGCATGCCTCCTCCTTTTGCCCAACCTCCTGCTTACCTCAATGCTGCCCAACCCAACCCTTACTTTTTTCCGCAGCCTGGTGCGCCAGCTCCCCCAGCATATGCGTTTCCGCCTCCCTTGCCTCTTCACCACCTGCAACAGCCCTTACAACCCCCTCCAGGGCAAGTATTTGCGCAGCAGGGTGCGTTTAATCCCCCTTCTTCTCAAAGAAGGCGGAGAGGAAACCAGAACCCATCTGCCCCCGGTAACCGAGGTCCCAATTCTGGTCCGGACCCTAACACTAGCAACCAGCCTCAGGGCATTCCGCCCAGGCCGGACAGGCCGCTTCGCACAAACAAGCCCTATTCGTGTTGCGGTGTTTACGGTCACTACACTCACAATTGCCCTCTCTTACCCCAGATGCGACAGATGTGGGAGTCTCAAGCCACATTGCGCGGACAACATGCCTCCCCTCACGCTCCTCCTAATGTGGCCACTACCCAGCCAGCTGTGTTCACTGATCCTTTCCCTCAACAGGGATTCGTGGCTACCCACCCCCCTGACAGCCATGCCACCACACCCTCGTCCATTTCTGGTTCCTCTGACTACCAGATCCTCATGATGCACTCCGATCCGTCCCCTTCCGTCGACCTTCACCTTCAAACTCGGTCTCGCCAGTACACCAAGCCCCCTGCTCAGTCTGCTCCAGAGCCCCCATCTTCAGGTTCTACAGAGCCTCTTTCGACATCCAGTGGCCCCTTACACATCCCTCAACCCAAAGTTGAGGTTCACCCAAAGATTCCAAAGGTTCCATTACGTCGAAATGCTGCTTCTGGTCGAGCCGCTCAATCGTACAGTATAGTAGATGATTTGGCACAATCCCCTGCTGCCATTTCCACACTGGAACTCCTCCAGTCGTGCCCTTCTCAACGGAAGGCTCTACTATCTGCCGTGGGCGCTGTTGATCCTGCTGATGACCAAATGATTGTTTTCGACGCCACTCAATCGGACCACCCTCCTCTTCCTCCTTCCGTTGCTTTCCAAATCCCGGTCAAAATCCGGAACGCCACTGTATCCCGGTGTATAATTGATGAGGGGGCATCCACCTGTGTGATGTCCGCTTCGGTTTGGAAGCAACTCGGATCCCCTGAGCTGGCCCCTTCCACGATCACCCTTCGAGCGTGGGACGGTCATGCCTCCCAGCCTATTGGCCTGTTTCGTAACTGTCCCATCACCCTCGCCGGTAAGACTATTTGCGTTGATGTCGAAGTCATTGACGCCCCTCTAGACTACAACATCCTATTGGGGCGAAGCTACACCTATGCCATGTCTGCTGTCCCATCCGCGGTCTTCCGTAAGATGTCTTTTCCACATCACGGGAAGATAGTCACCATTGACCAGCTATCGTATCATGCGTCATCGTCTCCGTCCTCCTCCGAGACGACCATCTCTTCTGTAGCCAACAAGCAAACTGTCGATTCCTTGACCAGTGTCTCCCCCGGCGTTTATAAAGATTCCACCTTGCTTGGTACTTTTCCTCACCTTCCTCCCCCTCCCGTTATTGATCCCAGCTTGTCGAATGTTTGCATGATGCAATCATCTCAGGCTGCCCATAAACGGCCTGCCTCAGCTAGCCCGCACCCTCCTCCTCGCCCTCCGCAACCCGCTCCTAGCCATCCATCTCAGCCAGCCGGACCTCCCCTTTCTGGCCCTCCCCCTATAGCTGGCACCCCCGCACCTCTTTATCCTCCAGGATCGGTCCCTCCTGGCCTTAACCATCTTGGAGCCGTTCCTCCTGGTCATTACCCTGCTGGACAGATCCCCTTCTTGGCTCCCCCTCCCGGAGTATATTCCGTCCCCGTCATGGCCGCCCTTTCTCTCCCTAACTTGACCTTGGGTATTCCGGTTTGGTACCTTGACCCCCCAGCCGCCACCCCCCCTGGTCACCCCAAACCTTACATGGCTTTGACACCGGTTCAAGCGATCCCCCTCGCTTCCTCCATCGCCACTGTACCCCCAGCACCTCCACCGGACCCTTCTCCTGTTGTGCCGGCTCCCGAGAAGACAGGCAAAACCTGCAGGGGGGCAACCCATAACGACCCAGCCCCCCCAACATCCCGTAACCCCCCACGACCACCAAAGCCCGCCATTCGATGCGCTTTGTGTGATGTCGTCGGTCACGCCACTCACATGTGTCCTGAATTGCCCCACCTCAAACTTCTGGTCAACGAGACTTTCCCCGACTCTAATCTCCCAGAAGTCCATGTCACTATCCCCGACTCCCTCCCAAAACTCAAACACTTGCGCACAAACCACCCTTGTGCCTTCTGCGATTTTCACGGCCATTACACCCACCTCTGTCCCCGCCTTGACGAGTACCGTTCCTCCTTGGACTTGTACCGCCAATTCAAGGCCGCTTCGCTCGGACCAAAGGACATTCACATTCCACCCCCCGCTTTTAAGCCAACGGAGCCCTCCGTCACCATTTTGTATCTGTCATCATCCTTGAGACCTAATTCACCAGCCACTCAACCTATTGATCCCCTCAGCTTCTCAGCCGACCTTGGGTCTGTTGATATCGCCCATATGAGCCCTTCTCCTCATGATGAACCGTTCCCCACCACTACTCCCTCGGGTGTCCCTTCTGCCTCCAATCTTCCCATCTTCCAATCTGATGAAGACATCATGGAAGCCATGACCGACCCCGACTTTCCCTGGGATGATATGCACCATCGCGCATATTTCCTCCCACAGCAATCCCACGACCAGTACGCTGTGGAAACCAAAGACTTCATCCCCCATGCAGTTGATTGGTTTAAAAACCCTATTCCGGCACCTGACGCTTTCGAAGAAGGAAACATGGCCAATATCTCGTCTACCATCAAAGTTAACATTTCGGCCACACCAGGAATCGAAGAATACATCACATTGGGTGCCCAATGCACCCCGAAAGAAATTGAAACTTACACCCAGCTTTTCAAAGAATTCCGCGATATCTTCGCCTGGTCCTATTCTGAAATGCCCGGACTCGATCCTGCCATTGTCGAGCATCATATCGACACCTGGCCTGACGCCAAACCAGTCCGCCAAAAGATGAGACCCATCCATCCTTCCCGACGTGACGCTATTAAAGCCGAAATCGATAAGCTCAAACAGGCTGGTTTCATTTACCCCATTGAATACACCACTTGGGTTTCTAACCCCGTTCCTGTTCTCAAGAAACAAGGCACCATTCGTGTCTGCACGGACTTTCGCGACCTGAACAAAGCTTGTCCCAAAGACAACTTCCCCACACCGTTCATCGACCAAATCATTGACGAGTGTGCGGGGCATGAGATCCTATCCTTCATGGATGGTTTCTCTGGATACAACCAAATTGCTATCCGTCCTGCTGATCAATTAAAAACCGCGTTCATTAGTCCGTGGGGAACTTTCGCTTACCGGGTCATGCCTTTCGGCCTAAAAAACGTCGGCGCCACCTTTCAACGGGCCATGTCTTATTGCTTCCATGACTTAGCTCATATTATCCTTGCCTACTTAGACGACCTCACGGCACGTTCTAAGCATCGGGCGCAACACATACACGATTTGCGCACCATTTTTCTCCGATGTCGCAAGTATAATATCCGACTTAACCCGTTGAAATGTGTCTTTTGCGTTCCTGCCGGCCGCCTCCTAGGCTTCATCGTGTCTAAGGACGGTATCACTCTTGACCCTTTGAAAGTTCAAGCCATTCTTGAACTCCCAATCCCGCGTACCCTCCGCCAGCTCCAACGCCTCCAAGGCAAAGCTAATTTCCTTCGTCGGTTCGTCCCTGACTATGCCACCACTGCGCACGGGTTCCTTAGACTCCTACGCTCCCATATCCCCTTCGTTTGGGATACACATGCTCACGAGTCTTTCGATGCCCTCAAACAAGCTCTCACATCTGCTCCCTTAATTCGCCCTCCTGACTTTAATCGGGACTTCATCCTATATATCTCCGCGTCCACCTATTCGGTCGCTGGAGTCCTTATCCAAGAGGATGACCATGGCATCGAGCATGTGATCTACTATGTTAGTAAGAACCTTGTGGGACCCCCTGTCTCATATTCCTATGACGGGAAATTAGCGCTGGCTATCGTGTTCTCAGTCCAAAAACTTCGTCATTATATCCTCCTGCGCTCCACCAAGGTTGTGACAAATTCCAACCCCATGGCCTTCCTACTGAGTCGTCGTATACTTGCTGGGAAGTACGCCCGTTGGGTCGTTATCCTTCAGGAATTCGACCTTGAATTTGTCACCCCAAAAAGTAAGAAAGGCTTAGCCCTCGCGGAGCTTATTTCTGAATTACCTACCGGATCGCAAGACCCTCCCATCAATGACGATTTTCCTGATGAACACCTGTTTACCATTACTTCCGATGACCCGTGGTATGGCGATATTCTTACTTATTTGCGAACCCAAAAGTTCGCTCTCCACCTTGACCGTGAGGCTCGTCGACGTATCCGGCACCAAGCCCCCCGATACCTTCTTATTGGTGACGACCTCTATCGTCGCGGGGTCGATACGGTCCTTCGCCGTTGCCTCACACACGCTGAAGCTGAGCAGGTCCTTAATGCCTTCCATAGCGGCGCTTGCGGTGGCCACCTCTCCGGTCTTGCTACCGCCCAAAAAATAATGCGCGCCGGGTATTTTTGGCCTTCCCTCTTCAGTGATTGCATTGAGGCAGTCAAACACTGTCCCAACTGCCAACATTTCGCCCCAAAAGCGAGAGCTCCACCAGCTCCCCTCCATCCGGTCGTTTCCACTGGTCCCTTTTGTAAATGGGCCATCGACTTTATGGAGTGTCGCCCGCCATCCTCTAGTAGCCACAAGTATATCATCGTGGCGGTCGACTATTTCACCAAATGGGCCGAAGCCATGCCAACATTTAACAACACGGCAGCTACCGCGGCTCTCTTTTTCTTTAACCATGTTATAGCTCGCTTCGGGGTTCCCAAGCAACTGGTCTCTGATCACGGCAGACATTTTGAAGATGCGATATGGCGTGAGCTATCCTCACTGTTGGGTTTTGAGCACCAATATTCCTCCTCCTATTACCCCCAAGGTAATGGCCAAGTCGAAGCAGTCAACAAAATCCTCAAGACTATGCTTCAACGAACGTTGAATAAGCACAAAACCAACTGGCATCTCATGCTCTTTCCTGCCTTATGGGCCTATCGAACCTCTGTCAAAACCGCCACCGGGTTCACCCCTTTCCACCTCGTCTTTGGAGAGGAGGCGGTTTTACCGATCGAGTGTGAAATTCCTTCTCTACAACTAGCCGTCGAACTTCTCCCTGACACCCAACCACTAGAACAACGACTTATCATGCTCGAGCGTGCCTCCGAAGACCGCCGTATTGCCTTACAAACCATGGAAGCGGCCAAAAAACGCACCAAAGCTCAGTATGACCGAAAAGTCCAGCCTCGCACTTTTCACGAAGGCGACCTTGTTCTAGTCTATGACCAGGCCCATGATGTCCTGTGTCATGGGAAGTTTGACTCATTATGGCTAGGCCCTTACATCATTAGTAAGGATCTCGGAAAGGGGGCATACCTCTTAGAGGATTTCGAAGGCCATCCCCTTCCTAACCCTCGTAATGCACTCTATCTTAAGAAATATTACCCTTAACATTTCCCCTCGGAAATGCATGTTTTATTTTTCTTTTAGATAGCCAGCATCTGTTGTTTCATTTTTTCTACTGCACCAGGACCCATCTTCGTCCAACATGCAGTTACCTCCCTTCCATTCAAAATCGAATTTTCTCGCTTACGACACTTGTACTGGGGGCACCGTATCGCCCCCTTACTTGTCCATGTTCGTGTTGATTTTCGTCATGAGTACCCACCTTGTACTCATGCTTCTATGACCCCCCATTGGGGCCTTTATTGTGTGGCAGCACTATCTAGTCGCCCTTGCTTAGAGCATCCGATTTGAGTCATCATTGCATTCATGGAGTCTATCCTGCATCCTTTTACACCATACTATAGCCCTCCATTCTTTTTTGCTTGGTTCCTCTCTTGTGTCGCATCTCATGACCTTCAGCCCCACTGTCCCCTGTCCCTTTTGATATTGTGTCAGTCGTTGCCATGTCATTCATGCCCTTTATGCTCTAACAAGGGAAGTCGTCCATTCGCCACTCCACCCTTCCCATTTCCGCCATCATCATTAGTGTCAGTCTGTCCATCGCTCTATTGCTCTTCTCTCGTGCCTTAGTTGAGGATGTCTCATTGCCTCACCTAAGGCGGGCCTCCTTCTGTCGACCTCAACACATTTATTCCAGAAGCAAGGTCTAGAGGGCGGTGTACCTTGGTTCCAGCTTCCACTTTTGTTCGGTGCCTCGGATCAGGCAGGGGGATTTCTTACCTCCCTTTGGCTTGATTGCTTCTCCAGCTCCTTTCAGCATGATCGAGATTCGTATACTGGACAGTCCAGTGACCCAGCAGCAGCTCTTGATGATTCCCGGGCGTGTGTGAGATGTCTCAGCCCTCATGAGGGGGTGGCCCTGCAGGTAGCCCCCCACATGCCCGGATGACCTCTTCATTGCAGCCTTTGATGCCGCTCCAGTTTTTGATGATGTTGGCCTTAGCCACTTGCAGCACCTCTATGATTTGCATGTATCAGTCAGATTTTGTGAGCCCTTCCCCATTTACAGGGGGCATTTGGGTTGTATTTATCTCATGTACTCAGATGATATTGTACTAGTCCTGGCTGTTATCCCAGGCACAACATGTATGTGAGACTATTCATTGTATTTTTATCTGGCTCTTGATTATGCCAGCTGTATTCTATGGTTCGGTCCCTTGTTCACTGGACACACTATTCTTTTGTACTTTGTCACGACGGGCATAGGTATGCCTCCCCCGCCGCCTTCAGCACAGGTACCCTCTCATAACAGAGACTTGTTGCACCTGCGAGTCTCGTCTCCTCAGGGTCTAGTCCTTTAGCACACTATCTACCTCATATTTCTCTCTCTGACATACCCTTTTTGTTGTCTAGTGATTGTCTTCTTACAACGTACTTCGGTCATACGATTTGCTCCTGACACTCGCACGTTGGGGGGCAATCTGTTACACCATTTTTTGGTCATCTAACCTTTCATCATTAGATGGACCCAAGTGCACCATGTAAGACCAGTTTTACCCCAAGTAAAACTGCTTTCACTATGTTAATTAGGAAACCCCAAAAGGAATAATTAATTAAACCATAATTTAAATATTATTCCCAGTCATGTTTAACCCAAAAACAAAGAAATTAATGAGATAAACCCATAGTTATCTTATTATTTTCTAGGAATAATTATTTAATAATATTCCTTGTTAAATATGACCAAATCAACCACCATTAATCAACTAAATCATTATTTATTTGATTATATCCCAACCACTTCCTTAAAAAGATAAATAAATCATTTATTTATTTATTTTTCACTAATCAAAGGATTTGACCCAAGTCAAACACCCTTTCCCTCCAACAAATAATAATAAAATATTCCATAGAGGTGGATCTAGATTTGGTTAACATTATTTTAATCATGCACCAAGATCTAGAATGACCCAATATTTTGTTATAAATAGGAAGGTTTTCCCCTTCATTCTTCACCTTTTGTTGCATACTAGATCACTCTGGATCTATACACTCGGTCTCATTTTCTGCCATTGTTGCTCCCATTGAGCTCTACTTTCTACATTGGGTTTTCTACATCTACAAGAGAGAGAAAGCTTAGATCTGAAGTGCTGAGGACTACAAAGAACCCATCCCATTGAGGAGATCTGGATACACCTTCTTGTTTCCTCCAAGGTGCCCTGTAATATAAAAATTCATTCAAAAATCGTGTTCTTGTCTTGTCTGTTGGATGCATGGAGCAAACTCTTTACTTCACTGCTTAATATCTTTGCATTTATAGATCTGTTTGTTGCAGCACTTTAACTACTAATTCATCTACAAGAGAGAGAAAGCTTAGATCTGAAGTGCTGAGGACTACAAAGAACCCATCCCATTGAGGAGATCTGGATACACCTTCTTGTTTCCTCCCAGGTGCCCTGTAATATAAAAATCCATTCAAAAATCGTGTTCTTGTCTTGTCTGTTGGATGCATGGAGCAAACTCTTTACTTCACTGCTTAATATCTTTCCATTTATAGATCTGTTTGTTGCAGCACTTTAACTACTAATTGCAGATCCGAAGATGTTTTGCAGCCATTATTGTTGTTAGGGCTATTAGTCATGCGTAGCTAGTGGGTTTTTTTTTCGTATCGCTTCGACAAAGAATTCATACTAACAATCGATTCGAAATCGCACAACACAAAGGAGGATATACTGGTGAACATAACAGTAAGGATATGCGATTAACTCTTGAAAGGAATAATAACGCAATGCGGAGTTAACACACAAGTCTAGTTGTAGAAACTTCAATGATTCAAACTGGAACAGAGCATGTAATATGAACTTGTAAATCATATCAAATAATCGAATAGCAATAATAAACAAACCACACAGAAACGAAGCTGTAATGGTACAGAAGCAAGTGTCCTTCGGGGCCGGGCCCTTAGCCTCCAAGGATGCACCGCTTTAGGTTAACGCAGACGCTAAGATGGAATAATCACCAGGCTTTCATTAATACATTGATCAAAAATACATCGAACCAGTTCTCAACAGAGCTTAATAACCAAATCTGATGTTTTACAGAAGATTACATAAAACGTATCTTATCTCCCCTCTTTCTAAACTAACAGTGCTGTCTCTTTTTATAAGGACGATGGCGGAGATGTCCAAGCAGCTAGATAAATAAAGCAGCGATCCCTCAGGATCTTCAATCCTGAGGGATTCGCCAAATAGTTAACTTCTTCATCCTGTCTTTGCTATTGCGCTGAGCTGGTGTCCTCTCCTTCTTGCCCGAGCCGATTCACCTTGATCTTGTTTCCCTATGTTTGCGTTCGGTTCTCATCCAGAGGAACAGCAGTTATCCCCACTTCGTTCTTATCTTTAGAGCGGTAACTCTTCGTTTTCTTCTTTCCCTGTATAGAAAATAACCATTATCAGTGGCTAAGTTATACACATCGATTCTCACATGTTTTGTGATAGTTTCTTATGACTTTCCAAATCCATGATACAAAAGGATCACAAATTGTATTAAAAAGTCATTAAAGTAATCAGCAAAATCATACCTTTTCAGTACTCCACAACCATAAAAAA
>JAXQQM020088446.1:0-33373 GCA_034641835.2 Pinus albicaulis | reverse complement strand
CAGGTATGTGTAATGTTTCAAGTTTTTGTGCAGAAACTGGATTTTTTAGGAGAATTGATCGTTTTTCAACAAAGAGCATAATTTTATCACTTTTTCGGACTCTTTCAAAAATTTTACGAAAAAGCGAAACATTGGAGTCAATTTTGGTTATTTTCAAGACTCGTTAAACTCATGAAAATCCTGAGATAATTTTGCTATTTTTCATTCTCGTAAAACATATAAAAATGCCGAGTTCTTTCTGTCTTTTCCTGCTCGTAAATTAAATTGAAAGTCGGCCATATGAGTACATTTTTATCCCTTTTTCGAACTTGTTCAAACTTACAGAAAAAGCGAAACCATGGAGTTCTCTTTTAAGCCCTTTTCAGACTCTCTAAACATGAAAATATTGCTGAGTACTTGACTATTCGAACTCGTTAAAGTAAATGAACAGTCGTCCCTTCAGTATAAGTTTACCCCTTTTACGGACTGAAATGGACTATTTACGAAAAAGGTATACATTGACTAATTACGGTCAATAGAGTTCTCTCTCGCATTATTTTATCCTTTTTCGGGCTCGAGAGACTAAATTTACGAAAAAGTACACCCATGGAGTTTTCTTAAGTTTTTTCTTCTGACTCCCTAAAATTGAAAAACACCAAGTTTCTCCTATACTGGACTCGTTAAAACTTAACAGTAAAGGACCTGTTTAATTTTCAACAGGAACAAACCACTCCTTCTTAGGGTTCAAATTTTAAACTAAGTTGGACTCATCCGAAGGATGAGCTTATAATCAAGAAAATGTTATCCTCCTCAAGCTTGTCAAAAATAAAGAGGTACTTGCCAGAAATGGTGGGGGAAAAAGAGAGAAAAATGGGTGT
Organism: Pinus albicaulis; assembly: GCA_034641835.2. Taxonomy (NCBI): domain Eukaryota; kingdom Viridiplantae; phylum Streptophyta; class Pinopsida; order Pinales; family Pinaceae; genus Pinus; species Pinus albicaulis. The sequence goes on along the minus strand of JAXQQM020088446.1, from coordinate 32,516 downwards.
GTTTGTTGTATTTTAAATTTTTCGAAAATTCAGTCAACCACTCTTGAACACGACACTTTCATTCACCTGGGTTGGGAAATCCTTTGCCTAACAGTTAATCAAACCACATTGAAAGTCTTCAGCTGGTTTTTGGGTATTAGCTTTGGGTCAATTGTCACCAAACCATCTGCAGTGTCGTTATGTGTTCAAGAGGACAGTTCAAATAAACCATTCATCTGCAAAATATTTGTCATCCATTTTGACCATCCCTGAGTCAGTCCTTGCCGATATATTTTCAAAACTTGATCTATGATTTCGTGTTGTGGGCTTGCCTACGACGGATCACTTTCTATCGACAACAACTCATTATCTAGGAAGTTGATCCAGAAATCGTCAGTACCTTGAAATCTGCATGCCTCAATGGCAGGTTTCTCGCCTTCGACGACAGGTTGCATCATTGACCTTCGATCGAATGATTCCGTGAGATGTTCGACTTCAGCTCATTCATTCACATTTCATGGATTGTACTGAGTACTTTGAGAGCCATTGACATTATTGGTGGTTTCTCTCACACTTGTTAACAGTTTACATCATTGACTGGTAATCAAGTGGTTTCTACCATGTTTGACTTCAACACATTTATTCACATGGATAGAATCGTACTAGTTCGAGATGTGGAAATCAAGACCCTGGATCTAGTTTCTACCATCCAGGCTGCGAGGAATTTTGTTATCATTCATACAGTAGACTATTTATAAACAGATGGCTATGTCCATACTATGTCTACACATGTCTATACTGTGATGTATTCAAAATCATTCTTGTATCAGAACAATTTAAGTTAGTTCTAGTTAGTTTTGATCTGAGTATGGGAATGCCTACCTCAGCGATGATATGTATACATATATATTTTGCATTGAACGTTTTTACAGGTTCCGACTGGGGTGTCCACAGGATGATCCTTGAAATGATAAAGTACTACACTCTTCATATATGACAGACTTCAGTTTCATCTATTCCAGACTTTTCACTTTAGGGGGCAATCTGTTACACTAAAAATTGTCATCCTGACATTCTACTATGGGTATGAGCTCATTATAACTCATACTTCCTCCTTTTTCAAGTCTAACATATCAGTTCTTCATATCAAGCCTTGAAAATCAGAGAAAAGTTCCTAAAAATCTCCTAAACTTTGGTATCGCACTTTCTCTATACATTGCCTGCGGGCCCGCACCTAATGTTCAGCTCTCCTTCGAACCAAAACCACACTTTCTATGTGTTATAGGTGCAGACTCCTGTAAAACTAAAAAAGGTGAGAAAGTAAAGTTAAAAAGTTGATTTGAGATTAATTCTAGAAGATTCTAGACGAGAATTTTCGGGAATAAGTACGCTTTGATAAGGTACATGTATCCCTTACCTTATGGAGCTAACCCCTTGATGTGAGGAGCTTATCCCTTTGAAGGAGGATTTTATCCCTTCATATTTGGAACAGAAAAACCTCCTCTTTTCCATTATAAAAAGAGGCATTGAGTAGCCTCAAAGGGAGTTGAAGCTTTAGAATATTTGAAGATAAGTGTTGTTGAGATTCAGACTCAGTTAAACAAGACTTTTGTGAGGAGAGATTACATACCTCTATTTGTCTTGATTGAAAGAGTGTAGAGCTTTTCAAAGTAGAGGAGACTCCTGCTTCGGACCCCGGGAAGGCCTGTGCAACATCAAGGCTCAAGTTGTAAGGTTTTCCTTCTTTTGAAATTAATACAAATATACTCATTTTTCTCAATAAGCTGTTTGTTAATGGTTTATTTCATAGATTCCTTGATCACTATGATAAGCATGGTTTATGATGATGTCTATACAGGTGCTATGTAATACTTTTCTTGTTTGTGACTGCAGGTTTACGAACAAAACTCCTTCAAGCGCGCGAAGGACAACAACAACTTCAAACAAGCACTGGACATAAGGTAGGTCTTTTAACACCTATATAGAGCTTTTCATATATCATGTATGCTTAGAGAAAGATTAGTCTATTTGGCTGTTTGTTGCTAGATAATTTTAGTACTAGGGAGATCGGTCTTAATCCACAAGAATGCTTTGATTCATTCAACAAGTATGGAGTGAAAAATGGACCCGCAACTTGTAATTTTATGAATATTTAGTTGCAGAAAAAGAAAAATTGAAAGTATAGGGTGTCAAAAAAATTCTGATTTTCACCCTGCACTTTCTGCATAAATATGCTAGTCACTAATTGGTTCTCATATTTATACTTTATTGTTATTATTATTACTTGTTATCATTGAAGAAAAATACAAACTAAGTTAGTGAAGAAAAATGATTTTTCTTCACTAACTTCATATCAATGTTATCTTGGAATTTTCTGACAAATTCTTCTCTTGAAAGTGGTTTATGATACAATTTCAATCTGTGCCCATTTACAAGAAATGATACCTTCCCTTCATCTATTGTTTTGATCTTTATTGCTCAATTTTCAAATATTTTCTCAATTTCATATGGCCCAAGCCAATGGGTTTGAAATTTACCTTGAAAATCCTTGAATTTTGAATCAAACAAGAGTGCCCAGTGACCTTCTATAAATTTCTTTTCTTTGATATATTTTTCGTGCCACCTATTCCTTTGGTGTTGGACTATGCTTGTTCTTTGGACTGAATCTTGTCTAATCTCATCTAGTTCATTAAATTGCTCCAGTCTGTGCTTCTGTGGTTCTGTCAAATCAAGTCCTAGTTGGACTGCCATCTTGAAATTTTGGATCTGAAACTCTATGGGAAACATGACTTGTTTTCCATAAAAAAGTTCATAAGGAGTGTGTCATGTTGTGTTTCTCCATGTAGTTGCGTAGGTCGATAAGGCTTCAGGAAGCCTTTCTGCCCAATCTCTTCTATGTAAATGAAAAGTCTTTTTAAGAATCCCTTCGATCACCTTATTGGTAGATTCCACTTGGGCATTTTCTTGTGGATGGTAGGGAGTAGATTTTCTGTGTCTGATTTTGTACTTATGTACCATTTTCTCCACCAAATTTGATGTGAATTGAGCTCCTTGATCTGTGACAATTTCTCTTGGGACACCAAAACGAGTAAAAATATCCTCAAAAAGAAAACTAACTATAAATACTTCACTAGTAACAAGTAATGCCTTTGATTCTACCCATTTAGTGACATAATCAGTGCAAACTAGGATATACTTCTTTTGTTTTGATGGAGGATTAATAGGTCCTACAAAATCCAAAGCCCATTTCTCAAAAGGTTCAATATGTACCTTAGGTTGTAATGGCATTTCACTTGAAGGAGAAGGTTTCCCCACCCTTTGGCAGCTATGACACCTTTTGACATATTCTTTAGCATCTTTAAAGATGGATGGCCAATAATATCCTAGATGAAGGATTTTATAAGTTTTCCTTTTGTCAGCAAAATGTCCACCACAAGGTTCATCATGACATGCCTTAAGAATCTCAGGCATCTCATCTTTGTGAACACATCTTTTGATAATAAGGTCTGGACCTGTCCTGTATAATTCATTAGCAATCCATGAAAATTTTTCACTTTCATAAATGATTCTTTTTTTATATCTTTCATTCATAATTGAAGGAGACTTTCCTGAAAGAAAATAATTGGCAATGTCTGCAAACCATGGAGTTTGAGTATTTATTGCAAACATATATTCATCAGGGAATTTATCTTCAACTAGAGTATTGTCTTTAATTTTTTGGAGTCTAGATAGGAAATCAACCACTATATTTTGTTTTCCAAGCCTATCTAGAATGGTGATGTTAAATTCTTGTAAAAGCAATAACCTTCTTATGACTCTTCCATTAGTGATTTATTTATTCATTAAATACTTAATTGCAGAGTGATCTGTATAAACAAAAGTTTCATATCCTGTTATATAATGTTTGAATTTATTTATAGCATGAACAACAGCTAAGAATTATTTTTCAGTTACAGTATAATTCAACTCTGAAGGAGTCAAATTTTTACTTGTATAGTAGATGGCATAAGGGATCAAGTATTTTTTTCCCAACACAGCTCCTAGAGTTGTATCTGAGGCATTTGTTGAGATATGAAAAGGTAATTTCCAGTTAGGTCCCCTTAAAATAGGTGCTTCAGATATTTTTGTTTTCAGGGTTTCAAATACTAACTGGAAGTCAGAATTCCATTTGAATTCACAGTCCTTGGTGAGTAGTTTTAAAAGTGGAGATGCTATCTTGGTGAAGTTTTCTATAAATCTTCTATAGTATCCTGTAAATCCTAGAAAACTCCTAACATGTTTTTGACTACTTGGAACTAATAGTCTAGAGATGACTTCAACTTTTGACTTATCAACTCTAATCCCATCTCCTGAGATATGATGTCCTAGGAAAATCCCTTCAGTAAACATCATGAAACATTTTTCATGACTTAATGAAAGGTTTTCTTCTTTACACCTTTTTATAAAATTTTCCAAGTTTTCTAAGGGTTCTTCAAATGTATTACCATAGACTGTGAAATCATAAATTTATACTTCTACACAATCATGTATTAGATCTGAAAAAAATCCCAATACTTCTCTTTGGAATGTTGCAGGTGCATTGCAAAATCCAGAAGGTAATACTCGGTAAGCATAAGTTCCCCAAGGATAGGTAAATGTGGTTTTATCTTGATCCCCAAGTGCAACCTGAATTTGATTATAACCACTGAAACCATCCAAAAATGAAAAGTACGTTTTGCCTACTAATGTATCTAACACCTGATCTATAAAAGGTAAAGGAAAATGATCTTTAAGAGTAGCTTTGTTTAATTATCAGTAGTTAATGCATACCCTCCATTTACCATTTTTCTTGGGTACAATCACCAAAGGAGAAACCCACTAACTATCTGAAATGGGATAAGTAAAGTTGACATTTAACAATTTCTACAACTCTTCTTTAACAATCTCCCTAAGGTTTGGATTCATCCTTCTCTAAGGTTGTCTGATTGGTTTAAAATTTTCCTATATGTAGATATGATGAGTGCAAGTCTTAGGGTTAATCCCTTTCATATCAGTGTATTCCCATGCATATGCAGAGGAATGTCTCTGTAATATTTTCACTAGCTTCTCTTGTTGATATTTTTCCAGGTTTTTATTTATGTTTAAGGTTTTTCCTAGAAATATTTCAATCGTAGAGCTGCCAAATTATTCCATGGAGTAAAGAGACATTTGTCTTGATGACAAAAATTCAATACTGAATTATTCTTGAAATTTTTCATGTTTGTATTCTGAAGAAGATTCATGATTTTCTAGGACATTTAGAATCTGATTATCTTCACTGATTTTTGAAATAGTGAAGAGAGGTTTTATATCTTCTTCATCATCAATCCATTAATTATCATCTATTTCTGTGATTGTTCTTGCTGGAGGATGAAAATTAAATTTCTTGGTTGAACTACCATCAGAGATGTACATATCACTGGATCCACAGCTAATGAAAGCATCCGTTGTAGCTAACCAAGGTCTTCCTAGTATAATAGGATGTCCTCCCAAATAATTTTTAGGAGTTAGGATTATGAAATCCATAGGGTACTCCCAAGAATGTAAGGACACTGAAATATCTTCTAACACCCCATCTAGTTTGATTACAAATCTATCTGCTAATTGTAGTAATGTAGGTGTATAAAGAAGATTAGGAAGCTTTAGTTTTTCCATGGTTTTCTTACTCATGATATTTATTGCTGCTCCTAGATCAATTAATGTGTTTGGTATTTCAATTCCATTGATATGTGTTTTGACAACTCGACTTCCGAGATCTAGATATTTTGGAATAGCAATATTTCCCATCATTATGTCCGCTATTTTTCCTACCAGTTGTATTCTCTTTATCTCTTTTATTTTTCTTCCTGGTTTTTTCATACTCAACTCCTTTATTGCTTTAGCTAATATTGGGATCTCCTTTATGGCATGTAATAATCGAATCTTAATACAAACATTTCTCATTTAATCTAGGAAATCAGAGTTAGGCATCATAATTTGTTTCTCTACACCTTTATCAATTTGTAATCTTTCAGGAAAAGGAGGTCTAGTAGTAGATGTTGATGGTTTTTCTAACATAGGAGTTGAAATAACTGGTTCTTTTTTTTTTCTTTTTCAATATTTTGGTTTTGAAGAGATGTGCTTTCTTCAAAACTTGTATTCACGCATAGAGAATATTCCTCAAAATTATTTTGTTCTTGTATAGTTAGAGAAGGCTTCCTCTTTTCAAGTATTCTTCCAGGCCTAAATTGGACATCATTAAGGTCTAAAGGAGTAATCAAATAAGTTGGAAATTTTTGTCCTTCTATCATATATGTATTGTGAGCATTTTTATTGTTGGGGTTTGGTATTAGCTGGGCAGGTAACTGGTTTGATTTTGAGGAAATGGTAATGGAAGTGGTGGATTTTGAATCAGATTTTGAGGTTGTGGATTCTGCTGAGGATTGTTTTGAGGATTAAAATCTGGATATGACGGATAAGATGGATAAGATGGTGGATATTGATAATACTGAGAGAACCTACCATAAGGATTTTGTGCTCCTTGAGCGCAAGATTGAGATTGATTTTGAAATTGGGGCTAAGGTTGCTACCAAGAAGTCTAATTTGGTGGGGGTTGATTGTAAATTTGATTATTAAACCCTTGTATTTGAGGTCCCTGCCAAGGTCTTCTAGAGACAAAATTAAGAGATTCTGTGGAATTTGTGGTTCTTTCTTCTTGAAAGACAACTCTAATACCAGGGATTGAAGGAAAATTCTTGGTCTCATGCTTTTCTAAAAAAATTGCATAGGTCTCTATTACTTTTGCATCAAGAGGACACTCTCTTAAGGCATGCTTCTTTCTACATTTGGGACAAAAGATTGCTAAGGCATCAGTTTCGGCTTTCTGCTTGTTTTGTAGCTTAAGGGTATCTATTTTTTCACTAAGACTCCATAGAATATCAGTTTTGAATTCATCAAGCATATTCCCTATTTCTTCCCTACTTACTGTTCTAGTTGCAGATTTGTTTGCCCTTGCAAGAGCAGGGTCTCTTGGTCCTTTCAAGATTTTAGATTTTCCCCTTGAGAGATTAATACATATTTCTGCGATATCAGGTAATGAAAGTTGAGATATATCTCCTTTCCCCATCATGTTAAGCATATCTATCCATTCATCCCTAATTGTTTTCGACAAAAGAGCTTTCAAAATGTCTTGATCTAAGTTTTACATTTTTGCCCTTTTAATGTTATAGTTAAATCTTTCAAGTAAATCTTCCAGATTTTCATCCTCTTTTTGCATCATTTTGAACACTTCTTCCTTATGGTTGACTGGTATACAATAATCTAGATATCTGCCTAGAAACGCTTTCCTCATGTCATTCCATGTCCCAGTAGACCCAGTGATTAGACTCATAAACCATTTTAGTGTTGCTCCTTTAAATGTTGAAGGGAACAGTTTAAGTTTCTGAGCATCTTGAAGATAGTCACAAGTTCTGCATAGAACTTTGACTTTAAATAAAAATGTCTCAGGGTCTTCACTTTTCAGTCCATGAAATTTTGGAAGAACATAGGGTGAGATATTTTTCATGGTAGCATTTGTTTCTTCATGTATTATAGGGAATCGAAAGAAGTTTTCAATTCCCCTTCTACCTCTACCTCGTTCTGCATTTCCTATACCTATACCTCCTTCTTCATTTTCTCTTCCTCTTCCTTTGTCTCCTCCTCTACCTCTACCTCCTCCAAATATCAAGTTTTATCCATTAAATAATTCTCCTTCCCCTTCTCCTTCTTCTCCGCTTCCTACCATGATAGACTCTTTCGAACTAATATAAGGTTCAGTATGGAGAACTAATTTTTATTCTGGTTCTTCTATCAAGGGTATATTGAAGAAATATTCCTCCTCTTCCTCTTCAATAGGGATTTGCAATTGTTCTGCTGGAATATATTCTCTTGTGGAAGTGAAAAAGGTTATTCCTCCAATAGGAGTCCTTGGATCTTCTTCCTCTAGAATTGCTTCAGTGGATGAAGTGGGAGATCTTCCTGATTAGATATCTGATCTTGAAACTTCTGGAAGCCTATGACCAGTATAGTATGGAATATGGGTTTGAGATGGACGTGTGATACTTCTTGGTCTTGGTGAAGTGAGTGGTATTGTGGGGATTAAGCTTCTTCCTCTTATAAATCTACCCCTGGAGTCTCTTTCTCTACGCATATCATTGTTTTTGGGATGTAAGAAATAAGGCTACCTAGTTACACTTCCCTGAAAATGACGCCAAAATGTTTAGTCAATTTAATGTCCTAAATTTTTAACATCAATTATCGACCAAGGCTAGTAAACTGATGAAGTGTAATGCATTGTATGTGCCTAAGTGTCCCTTTTTCTTACTTCGTTGTTTAATGTTTTATTGATGTTTTCGGAGTTTTTATATTTTGACCCTTAACATTCTATTCTAAACTAGAAAGATGAGATTAAATCTATTTAAAAAGGAAGGAAAGGAAAATGTTGTCAAATGAATTAAAGCAGAGTTTTATTTACAAGTATTTGGAGTCTTTTTTCTAATTAAGAAATGATGAAAACTAGAAATCCTAATCCATGGATATTGCAGCTTAATTTAAGATTCAAGAGATGAAAACAACTAATAACTCAAACATTACAACTGAATCCAATTCATTCAATCAAGATTTATTGGAATAGCTTTTGAAAGAGATTAATTGTAGTGTAATGAGGATCTCATATGACATAAAATAATAATGTTGAAACAACCAATAACGCAAAAACACAACAACTAAATCCTATTCATTCAATAAAGGTTTATTGGAATAGCTTTTGAAAGAGATTAATTGTAGTGTAATGAGGATATCCTATGATATAAAATAAAATGCTGGAAAATTATTGTATCTATAAGTCAATAACCATTTTAATTTAAGATTTAAATGGTCTTTACTTGGTTGAGCATAGTAACTGTTAACTATGAAAGACAAGAAATGAAACCTAGGAAATCACTATTCTTATAAGTCACTTATCTATTATTCAATAGCTTTTACTTAGTTTGATCTAGAAAATTGCAAATTATGAAATCAATCATTTCAGCAAAAATTAAAGAGAAATACTAAACAGAAACTAAAATAAACTTAGCTAGAAAACACATGAAACCTCCTCGAATAGCAGGGGCCCTCTGCTACCAATTTGGTGTAATTATTTAGCTCCTTAAAATTTTAATCAGAACAACATCAAGGCTAATCTCCTTTTATTAAAACATTTCTTGAAAAGTAGAGTATCATTGTGTTTCTGAATGTGTTATCAATCGTCTTTCTCAGTTCTACAAATCTTATTTTATATGCAAATTCATAACTAATGTCTAACAAAAATAGGTACAGGTGTAATCTTCTAGTCGAAATTGAATTGAGACTCTTTTGAGACTCGTGATTTGCTGCAAATCAAATCAGGAGTCCTAATTCCTATAGAAAAAAGTTTCTTTGACTCTTTCTTTGACCATTGGATTAGACACCTCCAGTTGTCGATTCAATCCTCGTGGATAGGAAGGAATCATGTAGGGAAGATTTGAGAACTACCCATGTGTGCCTTTTCTCCAATTGACACCTGCATCATACTTAAACACAAAAACAGCTGTGGAATGCTTCACTAGGTACAGAATGCCTATATTTTATGGCTAAACTGTTCAAAATTATTAAAATTTGCAAAAATCATGAAAATGCAACATGTTAATCAATTTTATGTAACCTTTAAGCAATCTTAATCATTCTTTATTGATTTTTAGGATTATTAAGTGATAAATAAATTACGAAATAAAGTGAAGGTTTGCAAAAGAGAAGACAATTTTAGGGCTCAACATCACCCATACATGTCTTCGAACATTAATCATGGAGGGTTTTAAGCTATTTGTCGAGATCGACAGGACTTTTGGTGAGAAGAACGATATTATCAACATAAATGATAAGAGTAATGAATATACCAGCGATCTTGGGTCATTTGCAACCAATAACTTCTAAGAATTCCTCAAGCTTGTGAATGGAAATGAGAAAAAGGGTAGGGAATAAGGGATACCCTTGCTTAACACTAATGTTCCATTTAATTTCACTAGACCAACCCTAGGTGGCCTGGGGCTTGGAAATCGCATTCTCGTATAATAAAATAACAACAAACCTTAACTCGGGAGGAACCATTATCTCATCTATACTTTTCCATAAATTCTCCCGAGGAACTGTCTAAAGTCAACAAAAACACAGAAGATATCAGTCTTACTATTAAGAAATTTCTTCGCAATGGTCCTAAGAGTGAAAATTTGGTCGATCATAGAGTGATGCCCTCTAAAACCAACTTTCCCAATGAATATTTTACCATGGAGTTCAAGCCAGGTGTTAATCTTATTTTCGAGAATGGGCCCATATAGTTTGGCTAAAATGTGACTAATCATGATAGTATTATAGTTAGAGGGAACCCTTTTATCCCCATTTTTAAATATAGGAATTATAAGGCTTTGTCTCCACATCTTAGGGAATTCGTGTTTAACCACCAAGTTGAGGAGATTTTTCAAGTGATGGGTGATGATGGACCTCCCAATTTTGAGAATTTGAGCTAGGTACCCTTCGATGTCCCTAGCTTTCCCATTAGCAAGCTTCTTAATATTGGATTTCATGTTTTCGAAAGAAAAGTTATATCCCTCTATAGGAGTGATTGTGATGTTTCCCATAGTGTCTCTGGATTCATAGAGGTTCCTAATATAGACATCCCATTTGTTTAAGGGGATCGAATTATTTTCTTTTCATTTACGGACAAGAAAATTCCTTCAAAAATTTCTAGGATCAAATTTAGAGAGGTTAATGAGATGATATTGCCTCTTCCTTATATAGTATTTTTTTTTCCCTTTTGATAAGAGATTTGTACACCTTTATTTTTTCATCCTTAATAGTTTTGTTGGGAGCATCTCTAATTTATTTCGTGGGATATTAACAATCATTTTCATACCACATGTTGGAATTCCTATTGTTATTATTATATGGTAATTCCTTAGATATTTTCTTAATGGTAGTGGAGAGGAAAGAGGTAAAATTGTGGTAGATATGGTCAATGTTATCATTATATGTTAAGGAACCTAATTCCCTTGTAAAACGTTTTAAGAAGAGATCAATTTTACTTTTGTCAAAAGACAAGTTCCTTTGACTCTCACCATTATTATGTTTGTGATTAGAGTAAATATCAAGGCTAAGGGTTAAGGAGAGAGGCCTATGGTCAGAGTAAAACTCATGGTCATTTAAGAGGTGAAAATTAACAATACATTGGAGAACTTGGGTATCAGATATTGCGTATTGCACAACACTATTGTTGCACCCATGAATACAAGTCATGTGGCTAGAGTAAGGCCATTTATTTGTTCCATTAGAAATAATCAGGTCATGGGAACTGCAAATATTGATTAGTGCAATCCTAAAAAGGTTCTCAGTAGAGTCTTCAGAATTTATTTATAATTTACTAACCAGAACATAATATTCATCAAGTCATAAAGGGTTAGGGCTAGAGTTATTCCTTAATAGAGTGGCTTGGTTAGTGGCAGTAAAAGCATTAATGTCCCCAAGAAAGAGGATTTTTCCCTCATTCCTTAGGTTGTGGATATCACGTTCTAAGTTAATGAAGGGGAAATTATTATTTAGGTTTTTCTTCTTATAGGAAGTAGAGATGAAGGGAAAAGAGTAAAAAGTTGCAAGGAAAATTCTATTGGTATTAGAGTTTGAGACGCTGATCCAAACTTACTGGTTGAGGGGGTCAATCATATGAAGCCATATGTTGGAAGAAATGCTATTTTTTAAATTACAGGCTACACCACTAACCCCTCAGTGGCAGTATCTCTTTTTTTAGGTAGACCAAAGAGTGAACCCATCAATGTGGGGAATATTATATTCATCATGCTCCCATGTTTTGACTAAGAGAATAAGATTAGTATCACTACGGATCCAAGTTAACGTAGGATATTTTCACCGTGTGAAACCATGGTAGTTCTAGAAGAGGATTGAGAACATTCTTAATTCCTATTGATCACTTTTATTTTGGACACTATCTCTAATAATAGCTTTTCTATTTCAAACGATTTCTCATTTGCCTTCCTTTCATGCCTCCTTTACCTTTTGGACCTATTTCATTAGTTCATCTTGGTATTTTGGAATAAGATCCTCATTTATAAATGTTTGTGACCCTTTTAAACTAGGATATTTACTAAGTATATCTAATTTTTGGTCATTGAAACTTACCTTAACGTGGATTAATTGATGCTTATGATAAAAAAAATTTCCCACAATTTGTGCTTCTGTTAGATATATTGTTTGAATTTGTGAGTGAGCTTTCAGTTGTTATTTTATTATTGTTAATGTGTCCTCATCCTCTGCTCTTTTATACAAACAATGATAACATTTAAGGCTATTTTGTGTCGTTCATGATCTAGTTCAATTAATTTGTTCATTTATTGTTTTATGGGTTTGATATCAAGTTGATTCGTTTTGTTGTTTAGGGTTGAGTTATCATCCATTTTTACTTTGAGCCCTTTAATATCATCTCTCAATGTGCAAGTTAATATTCTTTAAGGATATCCTTCTACTATGTATAAAGTTTAAATTATTTTAGAGTTTTATTTCCCGTTTTTAAATCAAATTTAGGGTTAGAAACAAGATCCTTTTTAATTTATTTTTGGGTTGAAAGTTGAGTTTACGAAGGAAATATGTTTATTACATATTCTTTTATTATTGTTAATTTATTTTTGAATATTTTTATTACGTTTTATTTTATAAAGTAGTTAAACATAATTATAATATTTTTATTCTTACTTTCAAAATTTTATTTATATGTTTTTTTATTAATTAGATTAATTTTCTATTACAAATCAGAGAGTCACTACATACTTATATGGTTTTTTACATGGAGGATTAGAGTAAAAGTATATAAATAAGTTTAAGGTTATAAAAAGGAGTTGAAGTGTCATATAATACTTATCTAAGTAATAGAGTTTTAAACTCTATAGAATTAGTAAATAAAACATATTAGAAATTATTCACAACATAATCTAACATGTACTTGCTTCTTAGAAACCAAAACATTTAAACAAACAACATAGTTAATTGCTGGGAGAACAACATAATTAATTTTTGGGAGAATCCAACATAATATGGCCTACACTTGCTTCTTAGAAACAAAAACATTAAAACAAACAAAGTAATTATTGTTGGGATAATCCACCTAGATAAGGGTGGGGGATTTCTTGTATTTTTCAATGATGTGGAATTGGAAAATTGATAGTTTCTTGGCTAACAGTAAAACTTTACTATCCACTTTTACAATTTTTTGTTGCAAGTAGTAAATGAAGAAAACAATCACCTCTTGGGCTTGATTTATCTCAACCAAATCCGTACCCATTATAGTTTTTCTTTCCCAATAGGGATTCATTTCTCAACCAAATCCGTACCCATTATAGTTTTTATCTGCCAATGCAGATGCAATATCCCAAAAGGGAGAATATAGTAATACAAAAAAATAGTAGATGAAACTACAACAAAGTACATTTAATCTAAAGACACCATACAAATGTACATAATAGTTGATCCATTTTATTATATAGGAGGTGGAACTCAAGTACAAAAGTGCTAAAAATATAAGACACTCAAACCAAAGAATAAGGCTAGAATGACCTTATGGTCCTCACACAAGACGGACTGCGTAGCTACTAAATTGATGGAAGGAAAATTTCATTGTCCCTGCTACAAAATGTTGCGGGAACAACTGCTCGAAGAGGTAGCAATGCAGATCTGGAAGTTATGGAGCTTAGTTGATGCTAAAACTTTAGATCCGAGCTCTATGATGGATACCCAATATAACCCAGAAAGGATTTTCCACATCTATCAATCTAAGAAAATCACCCTCTTAGGGCTTGCACTATACAACTACTGGGTGTGTAGATCTACTGCATGAAATAAATAATATATGTCTGCAATGTTATACCATCATCTCTATGCAAGAAGGGTTGATCCCTTCACTATATTCTTAATATTCCCTCAAGATATAGTCCCTCTTTCATCCTCCACTGAATATTCCTTCTGAATACTCAACAACTAAAGAAACTACGCTTTCAAGGAGGGAGAGTCTCAAGCCTGATGCTAGATAATGTAATATAGATCCTGAATGATGGAAACAATGAATACAAAGTGAGGATATGGTCCCTCACAGGATTTCCAGCTAAAATACTGGAAACTTCCTTCATCCAATAGATCTACAGGACTGGACTACACAATCCTTGAGGGGACTGTTGCTGCATGGAGGTGTAAAATGTTGGATTGAATGCCAGATATAGATCTTCTGCTCCTGAAAGGTTGAACATGAAGAACACGATGAAAGAATAAATCGTCCACTCGTTTCCTAGCTAAAATGCTAGAAACAAGCTTCACCTCTCAAACCCTCAAGTACGAATGTGTTATTCTTGTGACTCAATGTACATATGAGAGTGGATGAATATGGAACCAATTCCTGATGATGTATGGCATCTCAATAGAACCTTCCCAAAGTAGGCACTCGAAGTCCCCCGTGGGTAAGGGTGAGATTTCAGCTCGGAAATACCCGTGTGTTAACAACACTGCACACTTACCTAAACCGCATAAGTGTGCATAGAAATGTGACATGACAAATATAGATCTAAAAAGATAAAAAATAATAATACAAAGTCTGCCTTCTATTGTGCCTTCATCTTTATTATATAGATTTTGAGCCTTCCATATCCCTAGCCCACCTCATAACTTCGTTGTACATGTGGCTACTAGCCTCCATGTAGACTACACCATCTCTCCATGATCTCCATCATGTATGCATTTAATTCCCACACTCTCCATCATGTGTGCATTAGATGCACCACTACCTCCACTATCTCATCACAAGTTATTTATGATCTTACTTTTAATGCACCATGATCTTAGTTGACCTCCTCAAAGATCCTCCTGATTGTACATTAATGATCCATGATCTCCACTCTTTCTTCATTTAAGAAGCTACTCCATTACTCCATAATGTATATCTACATCTAAATTATCCACATTCACACATCAAAAGTGGATTTAATTCATCCATGGGGTTTATGGGTCCCTCCACCTTCTTATTTACTTAATTAATTATGAAAATTAGAACTCTAATATTCTAATTAACTTATGAAAAATTGGGAATATTACAGTCCTCCCTGCCAAAATGTTTCTTGTCTTCAAGAAAATACAAAAGTGGATGCTACAGCAAATATCCTCCCTCTAAATGGCATCCTAATATGGAATACCTCATCATCTGCTACAATGTAAAATTCATGCCTAGCCCCAAAGATGCCTCTCTAGAATGTCTAGAATGGCCCTCAACTAAAAATTTAGATTCCTCTCCTCATCAATGAATATCCAAGTGGGAACCATATGGTATCCAATGATCTCCTCTATACATTAGATACATAAAATGAATTGGTTTCTGTTAGTGTCAGTCTTTGTATCCTTCCTCCAGTGATCAAACATGCTCTTACAAAGTGATTTTAAGGTGTCCAGGTCAAATTTTGTCATTTCAGTGAGTCTTCAAGCAAAATTTGGTCACTAGGTATTAGGTCTAGGGTTTTCTTTTACTCCTGTCAAAGTTGTCCAAATTTCGGTCCATGTCACCATTCAGCTAAGTGTACCATCATTTAGAGGTTGTGATCATCATGCCAGGCTCCAATGGGTCATTTTACACCTTGTTCATGCTTCAGTTGTGCCTAGGTAAGGTTCATTTCCCTCTCCTAGGGTTTTGAAGGTAATTTCTCTTGGATAGTCAAATCATCAGCAAAACTTGTATTCTGATGTTCATACACCTTCCCCTATCCTTAATGTACCTTATTAAACACTTCCCATCACTGATATCCCTCAAATTCCTCATTTTCACACAAACCCTAGTTTTTTGCTACAACTTGACAATTTTCTAGGCTAGGCCTATGTTTTGCCCTTTTGGACCCCTTCCCCTCACTCAAACTTTGAAATTCCACTTTTCTCTGCTTCCTAACATCCCTCCCTACTTCCCAAAATTTTTCTCAAGACTTTAGAAGCCCCTTATCCCTTTCATTTCACTTCATTTCGACAAATCCCTTGTTCCACACATCGGGATAGGTTTTACTCCAATGATGTTTCTGAGCAATAAAAGATGAATTTGGGAAACCTGAGAGAGGGTTTTGTCCAAAATAGGCCAAGGAAGAAAAAACTATTTCATGTTTTACACAGGTGTCATGGTTTTATATAAATGTCAAAAATACAGTTGCCTCCGGAGAATTGATGCACCTCTGAAGTGACCTTGGGAAAATCAAGATTTCTCCTAGATTGGTTGGCCAAATGACTTTCTTCATGAGTCAAATGATAACTAGACACAAATACCTTTACAATTAGCTATCATGAGCTCAATTTGGAGTTGAGAAAGACCTTCAAACGTTGACTGCAACAACACTCTGCCTTGAGGCAGCTTCATTTTGCACATTTTGACTAGTCCTGGGAGATTTGATTTTTGGCAGAGAAAATGAACTCAAAATTGAAAAATTCCATTGGGCTGAAAATTAGACTCAATAAGCGTTCCAACAAGCTATCCTGCACCCAATTTGGACACCGAGAATATCTCCAAATGTCTCCTGCAAAAAGGCACGACGCATTGGGTAAGAGGCACGACGCATTGGGTTTATGGTGCGGCGCATTGGGTTTGTGGTGCGGCGCATAGAGCTACAAGCCATTTTCACCAAAAAATCATTCAAATTCTCAATTTTATTGGTTTCCTCCACTCCAAAGTAAGTCAAAAACTCTTCAAATTCCAATGAAAGTGTGTCTTAAGATGTTTATGATGATTTAGTAAAAAATTTCAAACCCTACTTCCTTGCAATTGTTGCTCAAGACATGATTGCTTAGGGTTTGTGAATTTGATTTTGTGGCCATCATTACCTCAATTTTTTTCTCCCTCGCTTCTTTTATACTTTCATTAACCCATTTTACTATCCCCTTAATCCCATCCCCTCATACATTTTCCCCTTAATCCCCTTCTCCACATATAATTTCCCAAACCCTACACTCCCTAAACCCAACTCACATCCCTAAACTCTGTTCACACATAAATTTTTACACTCTCTTCCATACACTCTACCCATTTCATTCCTCCACCATATTTTCACATTTTTATCCACAAAACCATCCATGTACAACCACATTTTTCAAAACTAAAGGAAAACAATGCAAAGAGACAGTGATCATGGGTATGAGCAAGAGATTAAACATGACCGGGAATCTTGGCTTGAAAGGAAAAACTTGCACTTGAGAAAGGATGATAGAGAAGGCCAACAATGAGAAAAACATGTTGAGGCACATGGCCAAACATTACTGGGCGAGAAACCATGTTTGCAAAGCAAGGATCAAGATCTTGAAGGCCAAGTTGAAGAAGGCCTCAAAGCGGCGGAAAAAGCATGATAGAATTTAGATCTTGGCTGAGGCTTCCTTGGCCCATCATAGCACTTAATGAAGGACACTCAGCCCAAATTTCAAAAAATTTGGGATACTTTTTTCATTTTTGGAATTTTTGAGCTAAAACACAGGTTTTACTGCCTAATGCATCGCGCCACCTAGCGCGCGCTTTTGATAGGGGACTCCTTTTGATGCAAACTCAAAATTTTTGGATTTTTCATGGAAAAATATGCATGCCTACCAATGGCCAAGAAATTTTGACGGGTTTTGGGCTTCCAAAAGGGTCAAAAACACCCCAAAAATGACCTTTCTACCCCTTTTTTGACACATAGGAAGCAGTGTTGGGAGAAATCAGTTTTGGAGGGGCAAATGAAGGCCAAATTCTGAAATTCCACTTATGTTGGAACGTAGACAGGCAGACCGTTCCAAAAATCCCACTTGGAGAAAATTTGGACACCAGGAAGGACTCCAAAATCAGCTGCAAATAGGCGCGATGCATAGGGAAATCAGGCGCAGCGCATTGGAGGATTTTGCTCATTTTTGGTCAAAAACTCTGTTTTTCGCCTAGTTTTTTTCACAGTTTGACTTTTTTCTTCTAGTTTGCAAACTCATGATGTAATTAATTTTAACATGATGGATTTTGATGTAATGTTTCTAAATTTTCACTCATAGAGGTAGATTCATCCATCAAAGGGTAATTTGCAACTGAATGAATCAGTTTCCTAGTTTTTAGAGGCAAGTTGTTCCACTGCCTAATTTCTAGTTCTTAGTTTAGATTTTGTTGGAACAGCTCCTAAACATATGATATTGACCCCTAGAGGCTGGGATGAGTTATTGTTTGTCTCTATCTTGTTATATTTTAGTCATTAGCATGGTTGGACTTTTGGGAATGCTTTGAGCATCATTGTACATTCATCTCTGCATTTTGGCAAAGGAATAGACCAGGGTTTGTAGCACTCTATGAGATTCATGTGGAATTTTGATTTGATAGTGTGTTTCTCTCTATAAATGTAAGTTTATTGGTGTTTTATGTATGCCATTTTCTCTCTTATTTCTTCTTAACTAAAACAAATAAGGATAAAGGTAGAATCCATTGAAATTGCAGTGCTCTGCCTAGGGTTCGTTTAGTTATTTATGTTTTCAGCTGTTTGAAGAGGATCCCTGAAGGTTTCTTGCCCTCTTCAACTCCTCACCTATATAAAGCTATCCATTTCTTTCAATTGAAGTGTCAAATCAATTTCCTACCTTGCCCCATTGAGATCTCTGCAAAACTGAGCCTCATTCCCTAGACCCAAAATCTGCTTTTCCATTCGAGCCAACAAAACATGTTTAAATTCAATCAAACTCTTTCTCACACATACCTAGACTAAAATCAGTTTTCACATTAAGTCATCTCAAGCCTCATCGATTATTTTTTGCTGAGATTGACAAGGAGAGAACCCTCTCTCGATCTAGTAGGGCTAGCTACCAGGTTAAGCGTGGTTTGATGTTACCCTAGATTCTGCCTTTCTCAGCCTAAGGTAGATTTAGGCCATAACACAAGGAACTCAACATCATATTATATTTTTTTGTGGAGGAGTTCATAATTTCTCACATCTGAAGATTATATGAATTTAATGTTTGATTCTAAATGTAAAAAGAATGAAATTGAGGAAGCTAAAAAGAGGAAGAAGGAGTTAGCCAATGAAAAGAGGGCTGTAAGGATTGCAATAGCGGAAGCTCGAGAAATGGAAAGGTTGAAAAGACAAAAAGTAAGGGAAGATGAGGAACATTAAAAGCAATTGGCAAGGCAAGAGAGAGAGGCAAGAAAGGTTTAGCAAGAGTTGGAAAAAGGAGGAGGGGTGACAAGTAGAGAAGACCATGGTTCAAGACAGTTTGAGGCAAATAGGTTGATGTCTAACACGTTGGACCACATTGCAGATTAGACACCATCATTCCAAGACCTGATTAACATCCAAGTCGCTAGCTATTAGGCAGGGGTTAGGCCCACCTCTTATACCCCTACCAGTGCAAGTTTGAATCCTAATTGTGTTTATATGACACCTGCAGTCAGTGTTGGGGTTAGTAACACAAGTGGACACTTGGGATACTCAGTCCCACCATGGCTACATGGAGCAAATTGGAGTCAAACATATGCCAACATTCAGGCACATCATAATCATCCAATGTTGGGCAACCCACCATACTTGGTTAAGGAATTCAGCTCAACAATTTTGGGCAATGCAGGAAATGGAAGCCATCAAGCATAGGGGTGCCATGACTTAATTTTTGTAACCACAAGACACTGTGATTTTGGTAAGGATCAAATAGGTTTGCTAATGATATCATCCATGGATGTTTGGGAAGCTACAAACAATTTCAAATTAGTATGTATAAAATAGTGTCTAAATCTTTCAAGTTTGTTAATCTGTTGAAGTTATAGCCTTAGCCTATATCAGATTTTTAATGAAGCTATATATCAAATAGTTTATAATTCCTACATATCAAGAAATTTCTAAATCCTACAAGTTTTTTAATCTGTTGAAGTTATAGCCTTAGCCTATATCAAATTTTTTATGAAGTTATATATCAAACACTTTCTAATTCCTACATATCAAATAGTTTCTAATTCCTACAAGTTTGTTAATCTGTTGAAGTTATAGCCTAGCCTATATCGGATTTTTTATGAAGTTATATATCAAACACTTTCAAATTCCTACATATCAAATGGTTTCTAATTCCTACAAGCTTGTTAATCTGTTGAATCTATAGCCTTAGCCTATATCAGATTTTTTATGAAGTTATATATCAAACACTTTCTAATTCCTATATATCAAACACTTATATATCAAACATTTTCTAATTCCTACATGTTTGTTAATCTGTTGGAGTTATAGCCTTAGCCTCAGTGTCTAACTTGCTCACTTGCAAAGGCATAATACCAATCATCAATCACACCATTAAAACAATTGATAGCTGGTGCCATCATTTTTGTTACTTAGAGTGACAAGAAAACCCACATTCATCGATAGAAGCCAGTCATAATCTTTATGAATAGTGATTAAGAACAGAGTTATGAACAAATTAAGAACAAATTATGATCAGAGTTAAGAACAAATTATGAACATAGTTAAGAACAAATTATAATTAGTCAGATCAGTGGGCAACAAATCTATATCATCACAGAGCCTTTGCAAACTTCATCAATCAAAATCACTCAATAACAATGAGGTGAAAATTCATTGCAAACTTCATCAATCAAAATCACTCTAAAAATGTGTCTTGCAATGAGAAAAACCCTGATTGAATGATCCTACCTCTTAATTGATTTAAAAGAAGTGGATTATAAAAATCATAACTACAAACCAATGATACCTTGAACAATCAACAGAGGGTGTGAACAAAGAAATTTAATTCATAATTGAATTCAACATTATTAACTATACAACCTGATTGCATCTAAAAAAACTATCCCTTGAACATTACATGCTATTTAATGAACAGAAACAGATACCAGTAATCCTGTTAAATAGGGAAATGAGCTTTTTGTATGTCGTATGCCTACCTGGGAGCAAACCAATAGTCATATATAATGAAATTATGTGAGGGAATCACATAAAATAAATAATGATAACAAATTCTAATTAATCGGATCAGTGGGAAACAAACCTGTATCATCAAAATTCATTGCAAACTTCATCAATCAGAATCACTCAATAAAAAGGAGGTGAAAATTACTTGCAAACTTCATCAATCAAAATCACTCAATAAAAATGAGGTGAAAATTACTTGCTAACTTCATTAATAAAAATCACTTAATGAAGGAGGAGACTCTAAACAAAGTAATTGAATTCATAAGAAAAAAAGGTTTATGACACCAAATTACAACTTGGATTTTGGCCCATTGCCCCACTCTGAAAATGTGCCTTTCAATGAGAACAACCCTGATTGAATGATCATACCTCTTAATTGATTAAAAAGAAATGGATTATAAAAATCATAACTGCAAACCAATGATACCCTGAAAAATCAATAGAGGGTGTGAACAAAGAAATTTAATTCATAATTGAATTCAACATCATTAACAACACAACCTGATTGCATCTAAACAAACTATCCCTTGAAAATTACACGCATTTTAATGAACATAAACAGATACCAATAATATTGTTAAATAACAGGTATATCAACATGGGGGGCAAAACAACAGTCATATATAATGAAATTGCATGAGGGAACATTAGGGGAATTTTGAGGTCTAAAATGGGCCTCATAAGAAAAATGTACAACAAAAATAAACTTTATAACAACCAATAGGATTCAAGATGATGATGTCATCCATAATGGATGATTCACCATTTTTGGAGTAAAAAAGTAAAAATATTAAAAAACAATAAAATAATAAAACTAATTTTTCAACTCGTATTTTAAACTTATCTCCCAAATTTTTTACTCAAATTTTGAGCAGGAGTACTCATTGGATGCGGAATTTAATGCCTCATCCAATGAGTACCCATGTTGCATACTTTCGATGAACTCTTCTACACGAAAAATGAGAAATACATAAAAAAACGTGATTGTAATCACGTTTTTTATGTATTTCTCATTTTTCGTGTAGTAGGACCTATCAAAAGTATGCAATATGGGTACTCCTTGGATGGGGAATTAAATTCCGCATCCAACGAGTACTCCCGCTCGAAATTTGAGTAAAAAAATTGGGAGATAAGTTGAAAATATGAATTGAAAAAGTAGTTTTTTCATTTTTCCCTCTAAAATTTGATGATGTTATCAAATCTTATTAGATTTTTTCCACTATTATTTTATAATTTCCTTAGAAGGCCCATTTTAGACCTCAAAATTCCCCTAATGTCAGATAAAATAAATAATGCTAACAAATTCTAATTAATCAGATCAGTGGGCAACAAACCTGTATCATCAAAATTCATTGCAAAATTCATCAATCAAAATCACTCAATAAAAAGGAGGTGAAAATTACTTGCTAACTTCATAAATATAAATCACTAAATAAAGGAGGAGACTCTGAACAAGGTAACTAAATTCATAAGCAAAAAAGATCTATGACACCAAATTCCCACTTGGATTTTGGCCCATTGCCCCACTCTGAAAATGGTTCTTGCAATGAGAACAACCCTGATTGAATGATCCTACCTCTTAATTGATTAAAAAGAAGTGGATTATAAAAATCATAATTGCAAACCAATGATACTCCGAACAATCAACAGAGGGTGTGAACAAAGAAATTGAATTCAACATTATTAACAACACAACCTGATTGCATCTAAACAAACTATCCCTTGACCATTACATGCTCTTTAATGAACAAAAACGGATACCAATAACCCTGTTAAATAACAAGTATATCAACATGGGGAGCAAACCAGCAGTCATATATAATGAAATTGTGTGAGGGAATCAGATAAAATAAATAATGCTAACAAATTCTAATGAATCAGATTAGTGGGCAACAAACCTGTATCATCAAAATTCATTGCAAACTTCATCAATCAAAATCACTCAATAAAAAGGAGGTGAAAATTACTTGCTAATTTCATCAATAAAAATCACTGAATAAAGGAGGATACTCTGAACAAAGAAATTGAATTCATAAGAAAAAAAGGTCTATGACACCAAATTCCCTTGGATTTTGGCTCATTGCCCCACTCTGAAAATGTGTCTTGCAATGAGAACAACCGTAATTGAATGATCCTACCTCTTAATTGATTAAAAGGAGGTGGATTATAAAAATCATAACTGCAAACCAATGATACCCTGAACAATCAATGGAGGGTGTGAACAAAGAAATTGAATTCATAATTGAATTCAACATTATTAACAACACAACCTGATTGCATCTAAACAAACTATCCCTTGAACATTACATGTTATTTAATGAACAGAAACAGATACCAATAATCCTGTTAAATACCAAGTATATCAACACGGGGAACAAACTAGTAATCATATATAACGAAATTGTGTGAGGGAATCAGATAAAATAAATAATGCTAACAAATTATAATTAACCAGATCAGTGGGCAACAAACATATATCATCAAAATTCATTGCAAACTTCATCAATAAAAATCACTCAATAAAAAGGAGGTGAAAATTACTTGGTAACTTCATCAATAAAAATCACTAAATAAAGGAGGATACTCAGAACAAAGAAACTGAATTCATAAGAAAAAAAGGTCTATGACACTAAATTCCAACTTGGATTTTGGCCCATTGCCCCACTCTGAAAATGTGTCTTGCAATGAGAACAACCCTGATTGAATGATCCTACCTCTTAATTGATTAAAAAGAAGTGGATTATAAAAATCATAACTGCAAACCAATGATACCCTAAACAATCAACAGAGGGTGTGAACAAAGAAATTGAATTCATAATTGAATTCAACATTATTAACAACACAATATGAGAATTTAGAAAGCATTATTAACAACACAGTATGAGAAAATGTCATGAAATTAATTGAAAACATGTACATAATATAAAACATTATTAACATACTCGGCTCTGTGGTGGTTATACCTCGGCTTTGCGGTGGTTATACCAATATTTAAACATCAAAATATCAATTCACAGAAAACCATAAACCCTAAACCCTATATCTCAATTTACACAAATTGTTTTTAATTAACACAAAAACCCTACCCTAAACCTCAATATTACTAACAGAGCATGAGAAAATGACATAAAACCTAAACCCTATATCTCAATTTATGACAGTATGAGAAAATTCCACCATTATTAACAACATAGTATGAGAATTTAGACAACATTATTAACAACGCAGTATGAGAAAATGTCATGAAATTAATTGAAAACATGTACAGAATATACAAAATTATCAACATACTCAGCTTTATGGTGCTTATACCAATATTTAATCAAAATATCAATTTAAAGAACACCATAAACCCTAAACCCTATATCTCAATTTACAAACATTGCTTTTAATTAACACAAAAACCCTACCTTAAACCTCAACATTACTAACAGATTGTGAGAAAATGACATAAACCCTAAACCCTGTATCAATTTACAGAGATTCCTTTTAATTAACACAAAAACCTTCCCCTAAATCTCAACATTAATAACACATTATGAGAAAATGACATAAACCCTAAACCTTGTATCTCAATTTACAGAGATTCCTTCTAATTAACACAAAACCCCTACCCTAAACCTCAACATAACTAACATAGTATGAGAAAACATGTAGAGAATATAATGCAGTTATACCTCGGCTCTTAGCTTTGTGGTGGATAAAAATATTTAAACATTTACAGAAAAACTAGACAATTTACTTTAAACATTTACATCAAAATCATAAACCCTAAACCTGGAATCGCAATCTACATAGATTATTTTAATTAACACAAAAAACCAGACAATTTACTTTAAACATTTACAGAAAACCATAAACCCTAAATCCGGAATCTCAATTTACACATATTCTTTTAATTAACACAAAAACCAGACAATTTACTTTAAACATTTACAGAAAACCATAAACCCTAAACCCAGAATCTCAATTTACACAGATTCTTTTAATTAACACAAAAAATCAGAAAATTGCCAATTTACTTTAAACATTTATGAAAAAACATAAACCCTAAACCTAGAATCTCAATTTACACAAATTATTTTAATTAACACAAAAAATCGGAAAATTACCAATTCACTTTAAACATTTAAAGAAAACCATAAACCCTAAACCCTATATCTCAATTTATTCAGATTCCTTTAATTAACACAAAAAACCAGACAGAAAATTTATAGAAAACCCAAGTGTTTAAAAACACAGTAAAACATAGTAAATAAGCTCAACAGAGAACATATCCTTCAGGTTAAATGTGTTTACAAACAAATACATATAACTGGTAGGACAGAGTCCTATCTTAAGACTACTATCCTCGAATTCCTCTCCCTCATGGCCTTCCTCCTTCCCAACTTCTTTGTCCTCCTTGCCTTTCCAACCAACTGCATTGTCCTTGGCTTCTGCATTGACCTGCAAACAATGCAAAAACCCAATCATTCACAGAGCACAAACATTAAAAAAAATGC
Organism: Pinus albicaulis; assembly: GCA_034641835.2. Lineage (NCBI taxonomy): Eukaryota > Viridiplantae > Streptophyta > Pinopsida > Pinales > Pinaceae > Pinus > Pinus albicaulis. Next base: position 7,006 of record JAXQQM020088446.1, on the reverse strand, counting down.
AAAAACACTAAAAAAAAAATAAGTAAAACCAATAGGGAAATGCACCTGAAAGCAAAATTCGCAGCATCCAGAGCTGAAAAATGCACCTAAAAACATAATTCAAAGCATACAGACCTGTAAGCCATGCAGCGCCAAACGCAGGTAAAACCACTACAAAGCTGAGGTAAAAACACCATAGAGACGAGGAATGACCACCACAGAACCGAGGTATGACCACCACCACCACAGAGATGAGGTATGCCCACCAGACAAATGAGTAAAACCACCACAGAGCTGAGTTAAAACCACCATAGGGCCGAGATGAGTAAAATCACCGTAGAGCCGAATAAAATCACCAAAAAGCCGAGGTAAAACCACCACAACGCTGAGGTATGACCACCACAGAGCCGAGTCAAACCACCATAGATCCGAGGTATGACCACCAAAGAGCCGAGGTATGACCACCACAAAGCCGAGTATAACCACCACAGAGACGATTAAAACCACCACAATGCCAAGTATAACAATGACAGAGCCGAGGTATAACAATGACAAAGCCGAGGTATAAGCAACACGGAGCCAAGCATAGCCACCGAAGAGCCAAGGTATAACCACACAGAGTCGAGGTATAACCACCATAGCGCTGAGGTTGAACCACCGTAGAGCCAAGGTTTAACGAACATAGAACTGAGGCATAACAACCATAGAGCCGAGGGAATGAAAGATTTGTATGCCGCCGGGGTCGAACCACGACCAAGAGAGCTCGAGCCAGGAGGGCACATGCGCCATAAGGAGTGATGAAGCGTGCGAAGGGCGGTGGTAGAGGCGTCAGGCGTCAATGCTCCTCCATGCAACAGTCGAAGCCAGAAACTAACAGTAAGCAGACCCGAAGAAAAAAAACAAAACTTCATGGATAAGCCTCCGTTAAATGGTGGGAGATGATCGGTTAAGAAGGTTGGTGACCAGTTTGACTGGTGGATAGTACCTGCCACATGCTTTCCCACAAAATTGATAGTTGTCGTACATGATGTGGATCTACCCTACGTGGCATGGGGCCAGTGATTTTCGAGATGTCCAATGACTGACCCCTCTCCCCTAGACAACAACTTTTTATAAAAAAAAGTGCACTTGATTTGAATGCTATTTACTGAACTCCAAGAATCTACCATGCAAACCAATTTGTGATCTCGGTACAGAGTGAATTTTTATGAAGAAAAGTACATTTCATTTGAATGTTATTTACTGAACTCTAATATAAACGTGATGCACGCGTCTCACCATTGAAATTAGAATTACAACACGATCACCAGTCACCTCCCATGGAGGAGTGTTGTTTGTCAAACTATAAATGGACACGGGCACACTTAAATTTCATTAGTGGGGAAGACATGGATTATATGCTTTATTTGTTGCGAAAATCTATGGTGAGCCTAAGCCTGAGCCTTGGCCTTGGCCAAGCGCTGAGTCTGATCCTCTTGGCGGCCGGTTTGATTATTTTGCTGAAACTGACATCGAGAAAAGGGCCTTTGCTTCCTCTGGGTCCATTTGGATGGCCTCTAATAGGCAGCCTGCCACTTCTAGTCAAAAGACCCCATCACTCGCTCTCTCAGCTATCGAAGAAATATGGTCCCATTATGCATTTGAAGCTTGGGACGAGTCATATCCTCGAGCACATTGGAATGGGAAATGGAAAAGCTGATACGCCACCTAGAGATGATGAGGAGATGCCAGGAAGAATTAAATTCTGTGGTAAATGGGGAGCACAGAATGTTGAAGGAGTTGGACCTCTAAAACCTCCCTTACTTGCAGGTCGTGATTAAGGAAACATTAAGGCTACACCCTCAGTTCCCCTGCTCGTTCCTAGGATGTCAACCAAGGCCTACGAGGTAGAGGGGTATTACATTCCCAAGAATTGTCGTCTACTCATGAACGCCTGGGCCATTCACCGCAACCCGGTGGTGTGGGAGTGGCCACTGGATTTCGACCCCGACAGGTTTGTGGGTAGCACTGTCGACGTTAGGGGCAATGATTTCCAGGTGATTCCATTCGGCACAAGTAGACGTATCTGTGCGAGCATGAATTTGGGGATCCACATGATGCACCTCATACTTGGTTCCTTGCTTCATTCCTTCAACTTGTCCCTTCTCGACAGTCAGTCACCAGAGAAGCTGGATATGGCAGAAGCCTACAGTCTCACATTGCATAAGGAAGTTCCACTGCCTGTGGTTCCAGCAGCTCATCTTCCCGCAGATGTTTAAAATTAATATAGGGCCAATGCCAAGTCACTTACAAGTATTTGGGTTTGACTAGCATGCTGGCACCAATAGTCATCCTTGGTAATATACTTCTTACCAATCTATGCAGTGTATTCAAATAACATATAATAATATGTATTACGGAAAATTAAAAAAATGGGTTAAGATATTATATTTATATAATAAAAGTTATGTAATAAGATGTAAAGTTGTTTGTTGCCTTATTAGGTATAGTTTAATTAGTGATGGTCTAGTTTTTAAGGCATGTTTAAAGTAAGAGATTCAATTTTCAATTCTTTTTGAGTTAGACAAACAATAAATAATGTACATTGATTTAATGGCTTTTTATTTGTTAAGTGTTTTTGGTTTTTAAAATTATTAGTTATTTAATTATGTTTACAAGATGATATTTAGAATTTTAATTTAATTATTCATATTTGGTAATTGTTTTTGTTTCAAGTTTTAGAATTATTATTTATTTAATTATATTTATTAATAAGTTTAATTTTGAATTTAATAATTAGTAAATAGATGGTAAGGTTTAACTTCTATGCAGTATTCTAGAATATTTTTAGTAATACATTGAGATTTATCTTAAAAATAGTTTTATCATTTCTTTCTTTTAATTAAACTCATTAATTTTAAAAAATATCATATCAACTTGAGTTGTAGTTTTGTTGAACATGTGGTATTCATAAGTCAGGTTATCCTTTTATTAAAACAAATTCTATTTACGGGTTAATAATATTCATTGTTGAGAACCATGTTACATGATGTTTTAAATGTGTATATGTTTAATTCATATATTAATTATTTTTATAACTAGCATAGATGTTAGGATATTCTGACACATAGGAAATAGTTAAGAATAACTTAGTCTAGTGTAGAGTTAGGTAAAGTGTGTTTCTTTACTATGTACATTTGTAACTTGTAATTCAACGGTCACGATTTGTAGTGATCCGACGGTTCACTCTCTCCTCGGTATTAACAACACTTGATCTGTGGCTTAACAGCCGATTGGTCCATGATATCTATTTAAAGAGCATGGAGGGTCACTTTTCTGGTAACCATTTATAATAGAAACATATGTAACTTTTCTTTTTGTATTAATGAATTTTCTAAAGTGGTCAGGTTGGCTTAGCCCATGGACTGTTTCCCTCTTTGAGGGTTTTAACCACATGATAATACTAGTGTATCGATTTGTGATCTTTTTGTGAGTAGTGACCTTTGGTTTTTGATCTACGGAACTTACCCTATAAATTCCTACATGGAATCAGAGTTATTTTATGGGCCGCATCCGTTGTTGATCCAAATCTAAAACCGGTTTGATTGCATGCGACTGTCGTTTTGTAGACCTACTATTTCTGAACATTTTCGGGTTTGGAGAACTATTTTTTTGTGTCCGTAGAATTTGTTACAATGAGGAATGCCTTTCATTTCATTCGAAAAGGTTTGCGATTGCCCAAGTTATGTCAGTTTAGATCTGCAGGTATAAAGTATTTGTTTTGTAGTTATATTTGTTAATAGTTCTACTTATTTCGGTTTCTTCTGTTTATTTTGTTTTTAGGTTTATTTATTTGCCAAATCTATACCTTCTTCTTTATGTATGCTCTTTTCTCTGCGTTGTGTGCGATCTCAACAAATCAGAAACATGAAGAAGGTATTTTTTTGCTACATAAGGCTAACCGAAAAGCTAACATTCTGTCGTAAGGCTTGCATTTCTTTTTTTTTTTGCTTGGATTTTTGTGTTTCTTGTGCAGGAAAAAGCACGCACACCGAAGACAAAAAAAAAAAACCCTTTTTACTTTCAAACAATTACAAAATCCTTTTACTATCTCACTTGGTGAGGAATTAGTTTATGAGAATAGAGGTATTGGGTTCAAGTCTCTTTCTCAAGCTTCTTTTTGTAAAATGTTTTTGTTAAAGGGGCGGGATTTTTTTTTATTTTTTTAAAGTTGATCTTAATCATAAAATTTCAAATCCTTCCAGTAACTATTCGACATCTACAACTCAATTTTTTTCAAAAGGCATAACTTCTTCATCTGAAAGCCATTTCTCGTGTCATTTCTTTTTAATCAGCCAAATTTTTTGAGATATTTCCATTGGAGTAGTTAGTTTCAGATTTTCTCATCTTCAGGTTTAAAAAAAAAAATGGAAAGTGCATGCCCAATTATTCTTAACAACACCAATTATTTCCAATGGCTACCTCACATGGTAGATATACTTAGAAGTAAAGGGCTTTATAGAATAGCCATAGGCCAAGAAACTAAACCTTCTGATCATGATAAAGTCGCTAAATGGGAAATTAAACAAGATGAAGCATGAGGGTTGATAGGAATGTTCATTGCTCAAGATCTTCGATTTCATATCCTTGACATTGACACCCCTCATGAAGCCCTGGAAAAGGTAAATACTATCTTTGACATTCAAAATCAAATCAAGGCCCACCAGCTTGAAAATGAGTTGCTTACTTTGGACCCCAATATTTTCTCCTCTATTAAAGATATTTTGTCCAAATTCAAGACCCTTAGACTTCTTTTAGAAGGTTGTAAGGTCAAAAAGGAAGATGGTAGCCTCAACTATTGCATTCTTGCTAAGCTTGGCCTTGCATACTCTATATTTGTTTCCACCTTCCATTCCACTAGAGAAGCCATCATTTCCTCAGGAACCACCTAGAAGAACCCATCTTTTGATGCCTTTTGCGATTATTTGATAAGAGAACGAGAAAAAATATTACACCTTGGTCTTATTACTTCAGGAAATGCTTCTAAGAAAGCCTTAGCAGCCCAACAACAATCATATCAAAAGAATCCCAAGAAGCGGCATCCTAAAAAGTATGGTCCGAAACCAAACAAGGGTCCTAAGCAATTTCAGCCACAAACTGAAAAAGCAACTCACCAAAATGATAAGGCAAATAAAAACAAAGGGAAGAAGACAGATAGACATTGCAAATTTTGTAATCATGATGGCCATATAGATTCCACATGTTTTAAGAAGATGGAAGCCTTAGAAGCAACAATGAAGAAGCACAACATTAATTTGGAGCACTCTTCACCTTCATCTTCAGGAATGGCACTTTTTGCTTGTGTTTTTCAAGCATTAAGATCTTGTTATGCATTAAATGTATCTTCTTCTTATCACTCTAATGAGTGGTTCATTGATTCTAGAGCTTTACCACATGGCAAAAAATCAAGTCATGTTTTCTTCGTTAAATGATTGTAACACCAAACATATTTATGTTGGTGATGATAGATCTCTTAGTGTTGTAGGATCTGGAACCATTCATCTAGATAATGGTAAGTTTAATGATGAACTATGTGTTCCTACCTTTTCATGCAACCTTCTCTTTGTTTATCAAATAACTCATTCAGGTGAAAGGAAAATAGTAGAATTCTCACCTCATGATGTTGTAATCAAGGACCTCAAAGATCCTAGACATATTTTAGCTACTGGCATTGTTGATGATTCCACAAGGTTGTATAAGTTTGACAACTTTGGGTCATCCTGTCTTCCCTCCATTTTTGTTGCTCATAATGATGATGTGAGCAAACTTTGGCATGAGCGATTTGGTCACTTAAAATATCTCTCTCTTCAAACTCTATGTAAATAAAATATGGTGACAGGTCTTCCTATGGTATCTTGACGAGATGGTGTTTACTCTAGACGTGTACTCAGAAAACATCACCGGGATAGTTTTGACAAACGTGCCTCTTCGCACGCTTCAACCCCTTTGCAGCGTGTGCACAGTGATCTATGTGGTCCACTTACTGCTGTTTATTTCTCTGGTTGCAAGTACTTCTTAACCTTCATTGATGATTTTTCTAGACGCACTTGGGTATACTTCTTAAAACTCAAGAGTGAAGTTTTTAACATGTTCTTGGCCTTTAAGGCTTTTGTTGAGAAATAATCTGGACATCCAATTCTTAAGTTAAGATCAGACAATGGAGGATAATATGTTAAAAAAAAAATTATCAACTTTTTCACTGAGAATGGCATTCAATTGCAACATATTGTTCTATATACGCCACAACAAAATGGTGTAGCCGAAAGGAAGAATCACACCTTAAAAGAAATGGCTAATTTTATGCTTCAATCTAAAGGACTTGGTCTCAATTTTTGGGCAGAAGTAATTAACTGTGCAAACTACATAGTAAATCGCACTCCTACTAAGGTTTTAAATAATATAACTCCAGAAGAAGCTTGGAGCTCAATCAAACTAGATGTAATTCACTTTCATGTTTTTGGAAGTGATGCTTGGGCCCATATTCCATATGCGAAACATAAAGCCTTAGAACCTAAGAGTGAAAAATGCATTTTTGTTGGATATTCTGAAGATGTCAAAGGATATAGACTTATTCAACCAAAATCCAAAAATATTATCATTAGAAGAGATGTAAAATGTGATGAAAATATATCGGCCTGCGAGCCTAGTTTAGCAAGTGTGCCACCTTTGGCCTATGAGACTGATTCGGCATATGTACCACCTATCTCTCTCTATCTCTTCTATTTTTAATAGCATTCCTTCTAGTTTAGATGTTGAAAAAAATGATGACAATCCTCCTCCGCCTATTGAAATTATTCCTTTTACTCCATAGCTTCCAAGATGGGCCCGCTCTACTCGGGATGCATCAGGTTCTCTTGCACTATAATATTCCCAATTAGCAATAGCTAATTGGAAATATTAATTTTGACAAATTTTGTCTTTATAAAGTCAATATATAAATAAAGTGGGTGAAGGATAAAAATTCACTAAGGAGACATATCTAATTAGC
>JAXQQM020074755.1:0-127550 GCA_034641835.2 Pinus albicaulis | reverse complement strand
CATAGAGTTTAGGATTTGTTTGGTCAAGTGCTTTCTGCAGTCCAAGTGTTGATTCTAGCACCAACACATGACTGTACTAACATATACAGTGCATGAAAATTTAGAAGTTCCCTACAGATCCTGGGTTGACAATAAATAAATAAAACATTATTTTGGTTGTAATTTATAGCTCAAAATGTCACACTCAGATTCCTCCATAGCTCATAATGACTCCCCCTTGGTTTCATTAGGGATGACATCAATATGAAGACTAGAATGCAGAAAATGGTCCATCAAAACTCTAGAAAAACTAATGTTTTTCTCTTTCAATGCATCCATAATGCTAACAAAGAGCATTGTTATGCCTAAAAACACACTTGATGACTTTACAAGGAGAGTTGAAGGGCTCAAAAAATCTCTTGTTACTCAACAAAAGAGAGTTTAAGTAGTGACATGAATGGATAAGAGAAGAAAAGGTCAAATTTGATCACTTTTCGGGGATAAGGATCAAGAACCATATCAAACATGGTCAACAAAGTGCCTAGATACATTGAGATCACTCCTCTAAGTCATCTATAAAATAAATTACCTCCATAGAAAAAAAAAAAAATTTCATTAAAATGATGTGTTGTCATATAGAGGACTTGTCTACCTCCTTGTGATAAGTTGTACACATTGCGTGCCTTGACAGTGCGTTGTGGTGAGAGGATCAACAAGGAAAAAGGACTACGAAGGAGCAACTTATATACTTAATTATGCTATAGTAAAAATATTTTCTTCCCCCTACCCCTAAGCAACACATTTTCCTTTAATGTTTAATATGTTTATATTTGGATTCATTACACTAATGCTAATGGTATTGCAAGAGAATAGACTTTGTGGGTTTTTTTTTTGTGGAGGTAATAAGTAGAGGGAGCTTAGGAGAAAAAATATATGGATTAATCCTCGCTGACTTCACCAAATATCCACCTTACGAACAAGGTGCACAATTTAATATTCTCCTATTATTTATTTCTTGTAATGAATTTTTGTAATATAGGGTTAAGTATGTTGGAAACTTGTTTTTTGTGACAGGCCTTGGGTAGGAATGTGAGTTTAAGATGCCTTGTGACTAAAAGGGAAATTCTGTGAAATAGAACTTGTTAGTCACCAGTAATTTTTGCTAATTCTGAATATGACTAAGTAGTGGTCCTAGATTTCTGAAAACAAGATTTTTGAAATATTGTGAGTTTTAGAAATCTCATTGCCTTCATTATCCTAAGTCAAACTATTTCACTAAATTTCTCCCTCTTTTCCTTCTAAAATTCACCTCCCTGCTCCAAAAAGACTTCATTTTTTGGGCCTACTGATCTCATTTTTACTATCCTACCCACACTCTCAGTCAATCCCTTTTTCCCTTTGAAAAATTCATTTATATATATATAACTTTGTTTTATGTCAAAAACCCACCCTTTTGATATATAGGCTTAAGCCCTCTTTTTTTCTTCTATCCCCAGTCCCTTTGCACCCATGAGACCCCAACCTCTGCCTATCTATAAGCCCTTTCCTTATATAAGATCCCCCTTAACCCTTTCATTTCATAACCCCTCATAAACCTTACAAAAGGGCTTCTTAACCCTTTAAATTATTAAAATACGGGCCCCGCCTCTCATTATGCCTAGCACCCTTTTTTTATAAATTAACATATATTTTTGATAATTTATTTTGGCCCCGAGCCCCATCCTCCACTTAACCCCGCCATCCAATGAAACCTCGCCATCTGTCCTCCACTACCGCTGGCCTGATCACCTTCTCGCCACCTCTCGAACATGCGATAACTGTTGATATCCCATCCCGAGATATGACGCGCGATAACTGTTGATATCCCATCCCGAGATCTGATGGTTCCCGGCACATATCGCATATATAATTGCATCAAGGTTAACATTTTCTGACCCACATGAAATAGGCAGTTTTGCCCCGCCATGTGTCGAGTCCTGGGCTATATCACATGCCTCCCACCAAAAACCGCTTACAACCCTTTCTCCACATGAAAAACTGCTTACGGTTTTCAAAAACCGCTTGCCCTCTACGCCAAAATTTAAAACCTCCCACCTCAATTCAAACTCCTGTCTGGTTCCGCCTTCAGAACCTTGCCTCTTGAACCATTTCTTCCTCTGCAGAACCCTCCGACAACTCAAAACCATAGAAAATGCATTCATGCACCCTCCCTGTAGGTTTTAAAGTAATAAATTGTGTTTTTGTGTAGGTTCAATGGTGGAATACCTGAGAGGAATTCTGATGGTCAGAAAAAGACCAAATTAGCCCCTGGATGATGATTTAGGAGCCTAATTTGAATTACAGAGGTGCCAAGGCCTTATATCAAAGACCGACCATCATGAAACATGATCATCGATGGTCGAAGAAACTCTCCTACCATGAAGAAGAGCCTTCCTTGCACACAGAAGATAAACACAGTCAAAAGAAACAGTGAAGAGAAGAAGGTGAAAGATTAAAAGGCTAATCACTAATTGAGAGCAAAAACAAAATATTAGCTAGTCGAAACAGAGATTAAAGGATAAAGGTAAATAGTGAAAATGTTAAATGATACAGACAAAAGATCAGGAAAGTTAATCATAAAGGATTAAAAAACAGGTAGAGATCAAACAGATTAAAGAAAAACATAAATATAAACAGACAGCCAGAGTATAAAGGAAAAATTGAAAGGCCTAATGCATATTTTAAAGATAAAGAAGAATCATATTAAGACCAAAAATGCATTTGAATGACTAAGCCTATGGCAGTTACTTCTTTCAAAGATATTTTTGCCACCTAGTGCTTTGTTTCCTTCAATAAAGAATTAAACAGTTATTGAACCCAGTCAAAGATATTTTCTATATGCCAGGCATTAATTGTAAAGTTATGAATAGGCCTCAAAGTCAAGCATTTCACCTATAAACCCTCAGAAGTTAAGACAAGAATTATTATTTAGAGAAATATCTGTAGAAATTCCTGCTTTGAGCCTTGCATGGTCTTCAAGATAGAGAATTCATTAACTCTATAATAAATGACACCCAAAACCTAAGACTTAGCTTCACCTCCTCATTTCCAGATAAATACTGCATTTGATCTCATTATCTTTTTGGAATTTGATGACTCTTTGAAGTAATACATAGTCTCTTGGAAGTTGAAAATAAATTGATGTCTTGGAGCTTGTGAATTCCCTCATTTGTTTGTTGATGGAGGAGGCTTGCTTGCAGGATCCATGAGCTTGGTTTATGGTGAAGTGCTTCTATTCTGTTATTATTATTTCTTGTTTCATTATGTTTCCATCTTTCCATGTTGTAGTAGAGCAAAGGATTTAGGCTAAGAAATTTTTTTGAAGTCAACTTAGTTCTGTTTGTTCTTCACTGTCTTAATGTTTTCCTCTGATAGGACATTTTAGAGAATTCTTAATTTCTCTCTAGACCCCCTAAGCTTGTTTATTTCATGAATGGTTTAATACAGTTGGTGTCAAGGATGATTTATGGCTAGCCTTGCTTACTTGATGTCTCTAAAAAATTGTTTCTAAAGTCTCTCTCTAAAGTACCATTAGTTAAGTCTGCCAAAGAGGTTTTGTTTTGATCATACCCTTTGTACTTGATTAAATAATTGTTTTAAAGATCTTCATAGCTATAATCAAATATTTTTAGGTGTTCCCTCTTCTCTGATTATAGTTATATGTGTGTCTTGAATGTTTTCTATCCTTGAAGGTGAAATCATTAGAAGTTAAATGAGTTTCTTGCCTTCTATATTTCATTAGAATGTTTTTCTTGAATAATTATCTGCTTTAGTTGAATCAAAGAATTTATGGTTTTCCCTGTCTATTGATTGCCTCTTTATGCTTATGATATTTAAGTCCCTTTTGTTAGAGTTACATGATAAAGGATTCTTAATTTCCCTTAATTTCCCTTTGTCCTACTTCAATTCTCACAATTAATGTCCATCTCATTGCCCTTAAAAACCTTGAAGATCCATTGACCAAGTTAGATTTTCCCTGTGATGCTCCCCGATATTGATGAAGCTATCATGACTTTTATAGACTCCATTGCCCAATGACTGTGAAGATTTACTCATTCTATCTATTTTGCTATATCACCTTACCCAACCAAAACAAACAACAAACCATGTACTTAATAACTAGCCTAAAATCAACCATCCAAAGTAAACAAGTTCATATCATTTGCATATAAATAGAGAGAGCCCTCTCTGAGTCTAGGAAGGCTAGGTCCTAGGACTCCAAATACTGGTTTGATGTTTCCCTGTCCATTTGGTCTACAAATATTCTAAATAACGGGACCACAACATAATGGCGATCACAATGGGATAGAGTACATGGTAGCCTAAAGACTCTTATAGACTAATTTAAACTCTCAATTAAGCTCAAGAAAATCAACTGAAAGCCAAGAGTAGACTCTATTTGCTTCACCATATTAGCTAAATGATGATTTAGGTGTAGGACACTCATACAAACCTTAGGGATACCATAAAGAAACTCAGAAACCCAAAAAACATTTCTAGATTGGTTTTTTGTCAAGTATTGGTGGTATACCATACACATTTATCTTCAAAAACAACCAAAAATATCGAGCTAACGACTCCACTAGCCTCCATTAGGCCTATTATTTCATTAGTTCTCTTTAGACTTCCTTAAGATTGTGTCAAATCATCCCTAAGAAGTTTAGAAGTCTAGCCCCATATTGTAGAAGTTTACTAAGCACTGAGAGAGGTCAACCTTCTAAAAATAGTCTCAAACTTTTAGCCTCTCCAAATTTTGAGTTTGAAATCTGGCTTCACAAAGGATCAATACCAGATCTCATCTAGACCCTAATCCTCCTGCTATAGTTGATGATCTAGAAAATATTTTGTGGCAAACTTCCAGAGCTATAAATTTAACTACTGTTAGGACTATTCAAAGAGCAAGATATGTCCTTGAACACCTTACAGTCTTGAAAGATCCCCACTTTGACTTGCACCATTCAAAGAACCTATTTAGAACCAAGTCACATAATCATATTGACCAGACTGACCTTCAACCCATAGATTTGCAGCAAAGTTCTAGTAGAGAAGCATCTCCTTCTACTCCTCCTGATTTTCAACTTCTTCATCACTTTAGCTCCTTCCATAACAAATCTGCTCAAAATCAATTTTTTGGTCCAAGTAATTCCACGACACCCATCCATACATCCACTATTCAGAACACCCCATTTCATCCCACATTCCCTCTCACAAACCCACCTCTTGTAAACCCTCCATTTGTTCCCATCATGACAGCATGGTATGCCCCCTTAGTGTTACCCCAACCTCTGGGTCCTTTACCAAATGATTACCAATCCAGAATTCCCCACTTCACTGGAACTAAATCTACCACTACCCAACAACATGTAGATAAAATTAATGATGCCTTCGACTACATGGAAATAGAAGAAGAGACCATTAAGATTAGGATCTTTTCCCAAAGCTTAGGAGGAGAAGCCAAAAAATGGTTTAAAAACTTAACTCCTAACAACATACATGATCTCCCTTCTCTATACCAAAAATTCATAAACAAATGGGAAATTAAAAAGAACCCTCTCCAAATCCTTTCAGAATATAGCAACATTAAAAGAAATGCTGGGGAAAGTGTCCAAGATTACTGCACTAGATTCAATAGTGTTTACAATGCACTTCCACCAAACATGAAACCTCCACTAGGCTTAGCCTTAGCAAAATTTTCTAAAGGTTTTGACCTAGACATGGCCTATTAGTTAAGAGAAAGATACCCCTTAACATTAGAATATATGCATAGGGGATTCATAAGTGTAGAAGAAAATCTAATTGAAAAAAGAGCTAGGTTAAAATAAGAAAAAATAGTTACATATAAAGATGAAACAATGGCATCATCCTCATCATATGATGCCAAAATTGATAACTTAGTGAGGGTAATGGAAAGAATAATTTAAAGGATAAACTTAACTGAAAGAGCACCTCCTAGGGAGAACCAAGAAAATCCCCAAAACAAAAATAGGAACCCAAATTTCAGAAGAGACCCTATTCAAAATAGACAAAGAGATAATGACCAACAAATTAGGCCTCCATTCCAAGATAACTATGTAGATGAAGAAGAAAGAGAGACAAAAAGGTTGGAAGAAAATCATGTAAATCTGATAGGATCTGACAATGAGGGTGATGTTTTTCTCACTAAAGAAGAACAAGGATTCTTTTCCTCAGACCAAACTGAAAACAACCATGAGGATTCTGAAGATTATCAATTGGGATTTTAAAATGCTATAATGGAGGTCCATAGACAATATGATATTAGGAGAAAAAAGAACCAAGAGACCTCCAAGAATAATAACACAAAAATTGTTGTTAGGAAAACCTTAGAAAATCCTCCTAAAAAGACAACAAACAGTACCAACATTGTGGCTAAGAAAGATGATCTGAATAAAGACAAAACCAACCAACAAAGTGTTGACCCAAGCTGCCCTAGTACTTCTGCTAGTGTCCCTGAGAAATTTTTCCTAAATAACAACCCTAATAAAACTTAGCAAATCAGAATTGCTGAAAAGACTATGTTTGACAAAACAGATGTAAATATGTCAAAAACACTAGCACCTTTTAGCCTTAAGGGATAAATTTCTAAGATCAAAATTAGCATACCCTTAGCTGAACTAGTAACCCAGGATATATATAAAAATCAAGTTTTTAAAGCTTTGAATATAGGAAGTGATACTGATAATTTAAACTTGACAGATGATAAACTAGAATTGTTGTTTGGTCCTGAAGTAGAAGGAAAATACCAAGAAGGGGTTGTCCCTCCCTTCTATGCTAGCTTAAACATACATGATAAAATCTTGCACAATGCCATGCTAGACTCTGGTGCCTCCCAAAACCTCATGCCAAAAGTGGTGATGGAGGGATTAGGCCTATAAATTACTAAACCTTACAAAGACCTTTATTCTTGTGATTCAAGCAGAGTCAAGTTTTTGGGTCTAATTAAGGATTTATGTATCAATCTGGCACAAATTCCTGCTAAGGGTCTAGTTATGGACATAGTAGTTGTTGACATTCCCCCAAAGTATGGCATGCTTTTATCTAGATCATGGGGATCCAAACTTCAAGGGATCCTTCAAATGGACATGTCTTATGCTACCATCCTAGTCTTTAACCAAACAAGAATATTATACAGGGAATCTCATATGAAATACATGGTAAGAAACCTAGATAGGCCTAACAACACTCCTGTTTATTCTATTCATTCAAACCTTGATTCATTTATCTTGTATAATGAAGATGAAATCAGAAAACAAGAAAATGAAAATGGGAAAGAGCTAATCCCACAGGAACAGCCAAATCTGTCCTCAAAAGAAGAACATAACAGCTCAAACATTGGCAGCCTTGAATAGAAAAATGAGATTGAGTGTGAGATAGAAACACTTTGGAACATGATCTTTGATGGCTCTTGTGGCAAAGTTGGTTCTGGAGTAGGTGTATGGATACATAATACAAACAAAGGACATTCCTACAAACTTGATTTCCAATGCACTAATAACATTGCAGAATATGAAACTCTCCTCCTTGGCTTACATTTGCTTTAAAACATAGGAGCCAAGAAAATATCATTCCAAGGAGATTCAAAGCTGATCATTAAGCAAATAAAAGGGGAATATTCAACCAAAAACCCAAGATTAAGAGAATATAGGAATGCTTCCCTAGATGTCCTGAAAACCTTTGAGAAATATGAACTCACTTTCATCCCTAGAGCTCAGAATAACCTTGCAAATGAGCTTGTCTTTACTGCTAGAAATTGCCAAATACCCCATGTAAATGAACAATTCACTGTCAAAGTAAAAAATCGGCCTACAGAACCTGAAAATGAAAACTATTGGCATGTGTTTGAGGGTGATAAGCACATTGATGATTTTCTACAATCTAAGAATGATTTTGTTGTACCAACACCTACCTCAAGTCATGAAGAAGATTGTTTTGCTAAGAAACAAGCCCATAAAACAGAGCTATGCTCTATTGCTGATATAAACTAGTTTGACCATCTTTATAAGACAAAATTACTTGACAATATAGACCAAAAATACCTTGAGGTTTTACAATGTAAAGATGATACTATACCAAGGGGCCTTACACCATTAGAGGAGCTTTTTGATTTCAATGATGTAGCTAAAAAACCAAAGATGGAGCCCACAGAAACTAATGTAGAAGAATATAACATAGGCAGCATGAAGGAACCCAAAATGATCAAGCTATCTAAAACCCTTCCTCCTCACATCAAACAGGAATATATTGAACTTTTTAAAGAGTTTGGAGATGTATTTGCATGGGGGTACAAATATCTGAAATCATATGATACTAGCATTATTCAACATAAAATTCCTCTTAAGGAAAATCATAAACCTTTCAAACAAAAACTAAGAAGGATAAATCCTGTTTTATTACCTTTAGTTGAGAAAGAGATCAAAAACATACATGATGTTGGGATCATAGTTCCTCTTAGATACTCAGAGTGGGTTTCCAACCTTGTGTCAGTTAGGAAGAAGACCAGGGAGATTAAGCTTTGCATTGACTTTAGAAATCTAAACAAGGCCTCCCTGAAAGATAATTATCCCTTTCCTAAAATGGATCACATACTTCAAAATGTGGTTGGATCCAAAATAATATCATTGTTGGATGGTTTTTCAGGCTACAACCAAGTACTAGTACTCCTAAGTGATCAACACAAAACTTCCTTCACCACACCTTGGGGTACATTCATGTATGTTAAAATTCCATTTGGTTTGATGAATGCAGGGGCCACATTCCAAAGTGCCATGGACATAGCTTTTTCAGAATACATAGGCTACTTTATAATAATTTACCTTGATGACATCACTGTTTACTCTAAAATTGATAAAGAGCACTTAGTCCATTTGAGAAAAGTCTTTGAAAAATGTAGGAAATATGGACTATCTCTGAATCCCAAGAAAACACTCTTTGGTCTAAACGAAGGAAAGCTCCTAGGCCACATAATTTCTGAAGAAGGAATCAAAGTAGACCCCAAAAGGATTGAAGGCATATTGCAAATCAACCATCCTAGAAATATCAAGGAGTTACAATCTTTCATTGGGAAGATTAGCTTTTTGAGAAGATTCATCCTCAACCTTGCTGAATTTGTGAGGAATATCAAAAACATGCTAAAAAATGAGATAGGAGTTAAATGGACCTTAAAGGCCAAAGAGTCATTTGAACTGGTGAAACAAGCTCTCACTCAAACACCAGTTCTTATTAGTCCTAATTTCACCAAGGATTTCTACATTTTTTCATTTGCATCTGAACACACCATTGCTGTAGTGTTGTTACAAAATAATAACATGGGGAAAGAACAACCAATAGCATTTTTTAGTAAAGCCTTAAGAGATGCTCCACTTAAGTATAACATCATGGAGAAACAAGCCTTAGCCTTGATAAAAGCAATGAAAGATTTCTGAGTCTACATTTTACACTCTCATATCATTGCTTTTTTCCCACATACAAGTGTCAAGGATGATTTATGGCTAGCCCTGCTTACTTGATGTCACTAAAACATTGTTTCTGAAGTCTCTCTCTAAAGTACCATTAGTTAAGTCTTCCAAAGAGGTTTTGTTTCAATCATACCCTTTGTACTTGCTTAACTAATTGTTTTAGAGATATTAATAGCTACAATCAAAGATGTTTAGGCATTCCCTCTTCTTTGATTATAGTTATATGTGTGTCTTGAATTTTTCTGTCCTTGAAGGTGAAATCACTAGAAGTTAAATGAGTTTCTCGCCTTCTATATTTCATTAGAATGTTTGTCTTGAATAATTATCTGCTTTATTTGAATCAAATAATTTATGGTTTTCCCTGTCTATTGATTGCCTCTTTGTGCTTATGATATTTAAGTCCCTTTTGTTAGAGGTATATGATAAAGGATTCTTAATTTCCCTTTTTCCTACTTCTATTCTCACAATTAATGTCCATATCATTCCCCTTAAAAACCTTGAAGATCCATTGACCAAGTTAGATTTTCCCTGTGATGCTAGTTGATCTATTGATGAACCTATCATGACTTTTACAGACTCCATTGCCCAATGACTGTGAATATTTCCTCATTCTATCTATTCTGCTAGATCACCTTACCCAACCAAAACAAAAAACAAACCCTGTACTTAATAACTAGCCTAAAATCAACCAACCAAAGCAAACAAGTTCTTATCCTTTGCATATAAATAGAGAGAGCCCTCTCCAAGTTCAGGAAGGCTAGGTCCTAGGACTCCAAATACTGGTCTAATGTTGCCCTGTCCATTTGGTCTACCAATATGCTAAATCATGGGATCACAACAGAACTAGTGACTCCACTAGGGAAATAGCGACTCCACTGGGGAGTCACAATGGATGATAAGTTTTATAGTTTTTGTCTGTTAATCTAGTGGATTTTTTTTTCTTTTCTTCATTTTGAATAGTCATTAGGAGCCTTAGAGAAATTTTTTTCTGAATCCTTGTGCTTGAAAATATTCAAAACAAGTGTGAAACCCTATCAACTCTCCTCTGGAGTCATAAAAGAGTGATTTTATCCTTATCAATGCTTTGGTTTGCATTGTGTCAAAGCATTGTTTATCTCATCAACACTTTTTTATCTCACAAATAAAGCATTGAAACACTCAATTAACTGTTTTGATTGGGTTTCCTTTGAAATGTTTGCAGTTTTCTTACATGCATTTGAGCCTAAAGTTGGGTCATATTCAGATACAGTTTCCTCTATCTTCTTTCAGTTCAAAATCTCCCAGTTCCACTTCAAATAGGTGTGTTTGTCATATTTTTTTCAGGGTTTTGAATCCTCTTGGGTTTGATTCCCAACATAGACATTTTGGGTTAGATATCTATTTGCAACGATTGTCCTATAACCCTTTACCTTTTTGTATTCTTGTTATTGTGGTTTAATATTTGGACAACTTCTTTGAATGCATGCTTTCTTGCAATTAGGGTTTTCATTTTGTGTGTGTTTTATTTGTGGCTTTTTGGATGTTTTCACTATTTTCTTGAATTTTTTATTCTGATTTGTATTGTCTGCTAGAGTGACAAAAGAGATGGTTGTTATTGTACCTTGGGAGAGAATCTCAAGGCTGTACTAAGATCAATGCCCAAGACATTTAATATAACTTAGAAATAAAAAATTTGTTTCCCCTTCATATGATACCCCAAAATCTAATATTTAAAACCCTTTAATCTTTATAAAAGAACAAAGCTTCTCACGATGCCTTCAAGTGGTGAATACAAATGAATAGAAATAAGATTGAAAATGTTGGTGGAAAACTTCTAATAACAGGCTGTTATTACATAATCTATTATATTTAGCCTTATAAGAATATGATTAAGAAGAAATGACATTCAGAATAAAGGAGCACTTCATTAAGGATTTTAAGTCTAAATCACAAATGTAAATTTAGATACCAGCAACTACATTACTTTATAATGAGAAGAAATAAAAACACATGATGGAACAAGAAAAACTAATTGTACCCAACAATTTCTAGAAATCATTCTAAAAACTTTATTCATCATCATAAATATGAAGTACAAAATTTGTCATGCTTCTGAGGTCTAAAATTCAGAACCTCATCCTTCTTCTGAAAATTCTTATATACAAAATTTCAAAATGGAAAATTATAAAACTGTCAACTTCCTAAACTAATTTTATCCAATTATTACATTCAGAATGAAAATTACATATATCTTCAGAAAATAAAAATAAAATAAAACATCAACATAATTTTTTTTTCATTTAGCAGCTTGAGACTCTAGAATGGAGGTAGTTTATGCTTCTGCTTCTTTTTACTATGGAGACATCCATTCTTTGCACTTCCTCCATAAGTTCATTTTTATTAGGGAAGTTATGAAGCTTCACGTGTGCCATACTGAAATTAATAATTCTGGAATATGTAGGTTTTTCAGCAAACAGGTTCTTCATCATCCACATCAGTTGGAAATCTTTATGCAACTAGTTGACAATGGTATCTCCTTTCAAAATTGTAGTCTTTTGATGAGTAGGCCCAATGTTTCTCTTCGCTTCCACCAGTAGCGTTTCATATGTTTCCCAAGGGAGAAAATTTCCTTGCTGGTCCCAACAAGATTGTAAACCCACCCTAGTTCTTTTATCAAACATGATATTAAACTTTATCATTGCTCCTTTTACTACAACCAATTTCTTCTTTGTTCCTTTCCTATATGAATTTTTCACAATCATCATGTTTATCTCCAAAACACATTTAGTCCTATCTTCAAGTCCAAATTATTTGAGCTCCTGTGTATATTCAGAATCTATGAAATCAATTAACTTTTTGGCATATAGTTCTTTGTTCTATGACTTTTTCTTGTTAGCCACAATAATCCCTTTCAAGTCTCTAACAATGATTTTCTCCTGTCCAACAATAGTAAGTAACTCCCATATATTTTTAACAACATCAATGATATAATTCCATATAATCTCCATGGCCTGTATAAGGGACATGTTCCCTTTTACTTTTTCCTTCAAGTCCTTAATCTCTTGGAAAACAGTTTGATAATATCTCTTGTATTTCTCAGCCTTGTCTTTGGTCATCAACACTTATTGTTCTATGACTTTAATCACCTTCAATGCATTGTCCAAATCTCTTTGGTTATTTTTCAAATCAATTTATGCCATCCTAAAATTAGTCATGACTTCAGTTAACTTAGAAGTAGGATATTCAGAGTCAGATGATACATAAATGGTACAAACATGGGAATCAATTTTCTTCTGCAACATATAATTCATTTCATTTAACTTGGAAATTTCTTCATTCTTCCATAAAAGGTCTTGCAGTAGATGTTCCTTTTCACATTCAACCCGGGCCACCTCTGCAGCCATTGGATGTTCACTAGTAGGAATTTTGAGCTTCTTCTTCAAAAATTGAATTTTAGCTTCAGCACCCTGCAACAACTTTCGAACTGTTGTCCTATCCTCAGGATCAACCCCAATTTTAATAATGATTTTATTTAGCTATTCATTCTATATAGATAAATCTCTAGAATTTTCTTTATCCAACTTTAACTGTTTAATCACCTTTCCCAACATATTCTCAGCTTTAACAATAACCGAGGAGGTTTTATTTAAATCATTAACAATCAACTGACCAATCTTCATATGAAGATTAATTTTATCTGGAAGAGAAATTTTATTTGTGTCAACTGTTAAATTAACAGTATTAAAACCAATAGAAGATGCTACAATCATAATTGAAGGATGAGAAAAATCTATCCTTAGCTGATCTTTCTCCAAATCCATTGTTGAGAATAATTTGGTTTTCTCAGGAGATATTTGAGTCTGTGATTGAGATTCTATTCTTTCCCTTATCTTCATATTCCTTTCTTCAATTTGTGAAAATGTCTGCTTCATGATTGGTAAAAAGTCTGTAATATTCCTAATTATCTCAGGTTAATCGGAATATTCAATTTTTCTTTGTTTTTCTTTTCTTTTCATGTTGATGATTAAAAATGCAAAGGAGGACATGTAAAACTCCTAAAGCTATGAATAAATCAATGCCACATGTGAACAAAGACATATCTGGGCTATTTACATTAAAACACCCTTATGTGTGAAGGGGATTGAACTATTTGACTGGGTCAACATGACCAAATCACAGCACTGTCTAGAATCATTGAACCTCTTAGATAAACAACGTAGATCAAGTTGGAGACTTTTCATGTGAACAGGGCTAATTCATTTGAGATGGTTTAGGGTTGCAAGGACTCTATCTTATAAAAGGAAGAGAAGGGTTGTTGATGACTATATCATTTCATAAGATATTGTCTGTTTAGACATTTCCTATTCTCTTGGCTGTTTAGCAGAGAATAGTGTTGTTTAGCACTTGGGTGTTCCTGATCGGGAATCCCACCTCTTCCATTAAGTAGCTCTTGGAGGAGCCTTGCATTTCTTGTCCACTATCAGGCATTTGGCCAAGCTTCTTCTTCCAACTACAAATCAGATCCTATTGAGGGTTTGGTTTTCCTTGTGAGAAGCGGCAAGTGGAGACTAGATCTATTCAGATCTAGATTATACTAGTGCCTTTTCTTAGTGAGTGTGTCTTTTAACCTCCTGGAAGAGTGTATTAGCTGATTGGAGCTTCAGATATACATCTTGGCATCAAGCCAAATAGTGCATCAAGCCTATAGTGCAGCTTCTATCCCTAGACTACATTATTTTCAAGTGAGAATTTGCAGGTTGTTTTGGCAACTATTTGGAGGAGAGATCTTTGGTGTTAAGGAGCCTTCCTTACACTGTGGTGATCCATGGATTGGCCATCCAATCCACGTATGTTTCAGATATTATTTTTTTATTGATATATATTCTTCATAATTTCTGAATCATTCTACAGATTTGCTGCAGTAGATCTCATATCTACTCTTGTACATTCACGTTTTGCTGAAAACCCCAAGGGGATCTGAAAGAGGAACCTTTCTAGTGTACAGATATGATATGGATCTAAATTTTTGTACAAATATCTGCTACAGATATAATATGTAATCACCAGCTGCTATATTCTTTATAAAATAATGTTGTCAAGGTTTTACAGTGAAATACAATTGTTGCAGCACCTCTTTCAGAGGGTTTTTCTCATAAAAGTCTTCATTCTTCCTCTTATACTGTATTAGAAACACTATGAATCTGATTTATAGATGTTTATACCATATTAAATCTAAAACCTTCATAAAATCACACTGCATAAGCTTCAGTAATTTCTGCATACCACAAGTCAAGGGGATTGGGTGTTTTTTAAGCCATATCGGGAGTGGGAGACCTGTTTACCATAGCTAGAGTCATTTTTTTTTGCTAAAATTTGGTATGTGAATCCCTCAGGACCTAAGATATGAGACCTCACCATCACTTGCCCTTATTTTTACGTACATCTCTGAAATTAAGCTTTTTAAGGCATAAATCACTGCTTTTCCCCATCTTTTGGATCATATATCAAAATATAAGTTGTTATTGTAGCTAAAAATGATGTATATGTGTCTATTGAACCTATTTTAAGCTTATTCTTCATTGAAATACCGTTATACAGTTTATGTATAGTTGAATCCCTCTTTTGGGATATTACAGTGGTATAAAAACATGACCTTTGGCTCATCCTGTGCGTTTCAGCCATAAGAAGAAGAAGAGATCAAGATGAAAAATATGAGCCCTATCTCATCAGTTTTCAGATCCAGATATTTCCTCTCCAAGGAGGTCAAGAAAATGGAAGAAGGAGAAGGAGAAGGACCATGCACTTCCTACTCTCACAGAGAAGAAGACTTGAAGCATGAAGAACACTAGGAATCTGAAGTTATAAGTGAATATCTTGCTGAAAACCGAGCTAAACCTAGAGCCTTCAAAGAAACTCTAGCTTTACCATTCCACTGAACGAAGAGAGAAGACCCTACAGCTATGGGATGATGAGAGGCAATATATTTCTATTGTCCACTTTTGATGGATCACTCACATGTGCATCAGAGGCTTGGGTGATGAAGCTAGAGGCTTTCTTCCTGCTACATCCTGTAGTAGACAGAAAGGCTATAGAAATTTCATTGTTGCACCTTGAAGGTGAAGAAAACATTTGGTGGTTCAGCCATTTGAGCCATGCAAGGGTTTCTACTCTTGCTGATTTTTCTCAAAGGATGATCAAGAGATTTGGAAGAAGGAGGGAGAAGCCCTCACCACCAGTTGAAGAGGCATGTAACAACCCTGTTGTAGCCATGGAGGAGCAGCCTTCATCTTTGGTAGTTTGGGAAGCCAACACATATGAAGAGGAGACTCTTGCAACCCTTCAAGGAGCTTCCAAATTTCACCAAGGTATGCTTAAATGTCCATCTCTTGTCATTTCAGCAAACATTATGGATGGGTCCACATCACTTTATACTATTGACTTAGAGTGGCAGAATTGCACTGTGCTATACAAGAGCAGTGATGAAGAAAGGAAGAATCATTCCTCATGGGAGCATTCACATGGTAGCTTCATTCATGAAGCAATGGAGGAAGGAATGGTAAATGGTAGACATCTTGAAGTGAGAAACCTTTTTTCCTTTCTATATGACATTTTCTCAATGAGCACTCCCCAGCTCAAAGAGAAAATTCTACCTGTAGCAGATCCAAGGCCTCTTTGGTTTTGGAGGGCCATGCATGAGGATGAAATCTCATGGAGAGATTTCATTGGAGGTGGATTTCAACACATCATGAAGTGCAAAGTTCTTTGACAATCTGAGGAGGCTCTTTCCTTCTCATACTTGGATCTTCATGGATTCAAGGAGGAATAGATAGATGATGGAGGACAACTTTGGATAGATAACATCTCTCATGTTTTTTTTGGACACTCCTTGAGCCACACACATCATGATGGGAGGTTTTTTCCTACCACCTATTTGGGTCCTTATGGGATCAAATTGATCCTTGAGAAGATTTCATTTCAACATCCCATGAAATGCAAGAGTAGAAATTTGATTTGGGAGGATGGTATTATCCATTAGAGGAGTGCCACTTTTGACCATGAAGATAAACACTCACCATGGGTTGGATGGGTGAAGCTGATGAGAAAGAGGTTGGAAAACCACTTGCAGATCTATGATACTGGACAACAAGATGCAAGACTGCGTTGGTTACTCTTGAAGGAGTTTGGTCATCACCCTCTTTCTAAGGGTATGTGGCAGGACACTTACATCATATGGCAGCAAGGAGTTTGGGTATATTGGAGTGATGTGATCTCTTTCATATCTTTTACTATGTTGTTGCTCCATGATCTATATGATGATGGTGTGAGGAGGCAACTAGAGCTATTGTTTCTTTGGTTTTTATTGAGAGAGTATGGGTTGATCTCATTCCATACTTTGCATGATGTTGCAAGAGTAGGAGATGGCACTATCATGGTGTAAAGGGGCTACTCTTTGGCTTTGGAAGATGAGGAGGTACTTCCACTTTGGGAGGTGTTGGTGTCCCGTGTTTTGATAGTTTGGTAAATCAAAAGAAAAGGAAACATCAGAACCAATCTTTAGAGTTACAAGATCTAGTCCTCCTATTCTCAGAGAGGGATCTCTCAAATTATTATTTTTTTGCAAAGTTTTATCTTTTGTGCTTTGGATATTGGTTTTAGACTAGTTATTAGGTGCAAGTGTTTGTTTGTTTGTTTGGTTGAATTGATACAGCAGAATATGAAAGGTCTAGGAAAGGCAGGTAGAAAGAAGGAGTATCAGCTTCATTGGGCAATGGAGTCAAAAATAGGTTATGAAAAACTTATCAATGGATATGGGATATCAAAGGGAAAATCTAACTTGGCCACAGGATCCTTTAGTTTATGAATGAGATGGACATTAATGGTTTAGAAAAGAGAAGTTTAATTCTCAACAAAGGGAATTTGAAAACATGACTTGAACAATAAAGAGGTATTTGATAGACATGGCTAACGATAAATTATACAAACCACACTTTAAGCAAATAATGATTTCAAAACAACTTTCAAAATTAAATCTAAGATTTGGGAGCACATCCTATTTCCTTAAAGATTTTATTTCAAATGACTTAGAAAAACATAAAATATTTACTGATAATTGCAGTCATAGAAGAGAGAACACCTAATGCATCTATGATCACAACTATAAAGACCTTTAAGACAACTGTTCAAGCAAGGAAAAAGGGCATGATCAGAACAAACCTCCTTGGCTCACTATAAACAAAGATACTTCAAAGGGAGACTTCAATAACAGCTTTTAAGTGGAAGCAGACAAGCAGGGAGAACCATAAATCATGTTGAAACCAAATATTTGAACTATTAGAGAAATAAACAAGCATGAGGACTAAAGAGAGAGATTAAAGACTCTAAAATAACTCAGTAGAAGAAAACATAAAACATTGAATGATAAACAGGTCTAAGGTGCCTCCAGGAGTCATTTCTTAGCCTAAAACTTTCATCCTACTGTAGCAAGAAATTATGGAACAAAATGAAAATAGGAGAAAACATTAAACGGTTCAAAATACTTCACAAACAACCAAGATCATGGATCCAACAATAGAGCCTTCTCAAAAACAAGCATGCAACAACATCATCAGGGCTTCCAAGACTTCAATTTCTTCTTCAACTTCAACAGACTATGTATTATTTCAGAGAGTTTCAGTATTACAACTAGTGATCAACCAACCTATATCTCATCTTCTTCAGAAGTATTTATAGAAGAAATGAGGAGGTGGAAAAGCTTTAGGTTTGAAATGTAATAAATTCTACACTAAATGCAATTCCAAACCTCGAAAACCATGCAAGGCCTAAGGCAGGAGAGCATTGAATTATGATTCTATTTATTTACTCTGTTTTTGTCTTTTAAAACTTAAAGGGAAAAAAGATTGACTTCAAGGCCTATTTCTTATCTTTGTAATAAATCTGCTGAAAGTTTGAGAATTTTTTCTTTCTTTGGTAATAACTATTCAGTTGTCTTTACATAAATATCTTATGTTCTGGAAATAACTAGGCCTTCTTTGATTGCTTTGAGGCTTCAGGTGTCTTTTGGTAGCTGCAGAGGATTCAATTAGCCTCTGATGTGGTAGTGGAGGCTTCTCAGAATGATAGATATTATTGTTTTAACCTAAAACACCTTTAATTTACTTGAGTTCTGTGTTTTAGGCTTAATGAAGCCTAATTTCTGTCTTTTGGTCTTCAAACTGTCTTCAATTGCGGATCAAGTCTTTGATTAATCGAATTAATGCCTTAATCCTTAAAAAACTGTGTTAAAACCTTAAATTTCTTCACTTTTTCTTTGATTTCATACTGTCAAACTGATACTCTTCGGCTATGGTTTTTGTTGTGTTTCCATTGTTGTTATAGGCATGCAGAGGTTGTATAAAGGCATCAGTGCTCATGAGGCACTGATAAAATATAATTTGGAACCCTATGGTACGATTTCCTTTGTAAAATAAAGGCCTGGGGGATCGTCATCCCCGGCCTTTGATCTCTTTTTTAAATAACTGAGAAACCTTTAAAACATTCAAAAACATAGAAAAGTTATAAAATCCCTGCGGGGAAAAGGTTTAAACTGCTTTGGAGGTTTAGGTTTGAGCGCGGCCGTTGGATGAACAGAACCAATGGTCAATATTGCTTGTTGGGGTCAGATATGGAGGCAGTTGAATAAACATTGGGGAGATCAAGTCAGGTTCGTCGATCTGCAAAGATCAACGGTCAGGATTGATCAGGGAAATATAATGAAGAAGGGCTATGTTATAATGAAATGGAAGAAATAACCAAGGAAAGGGGTGAAAACCTTAGGTGGAAGGAAAATGCAGTTTAAATGAATTTTGGGGTTTCGGAAATAACTTGGGCCTTCGGATGAGATCGGCCATAGAGATCAATGACAGAGAATGACTTGAGAAGTCCTTTGGAGGATGGGTGGAGGGCGATGAACTAAAAGGCGAGATTAAACGTGAGTCGTTAGATCTCAGAGATCAACGGCGGAGATTACACATGGGATAATGAAATGGAAATGGGGAAAAGTGGTTTCGTCTATAAAAACCATTGTTGTTGCGCGATGAAAAGGAGGGAAGGCAGTATTGCCTTTTTGAACGCGATATGCGTTAGCGATTGACACGTGGCTTTTCAAAACCACCCACATCGTGTAATTTTAAAACATTAACCTCCAGACTTAAAATTATGTGAAATCGTGCATTGGCTGTCAGATCTGGGGCCTTAGATAGGACAGTCGTGAGGAGAGCACAATGGCGATGAGATGCATGGGCGGAAAGAGGTGGGGCAGGGTCAAGGCGGTTTTAATCTTGACCGTCGGATCAGGGAATGAATGGCTAGGATTTATCAATGGAGGCGGTAGGTCCCAAATGAGTTGGGCCTACTGGGTTAAACATGGACCATTGGATGAGATCAGATCAATGGCCCAGATGTAATCTTAGGGTTAATGAAAACAATATAAGATGGGGGGTCGAGCGGAGAAAGGGTGATTGTGGACTGTTGATCTGCAGAGATAAACGGTGGATCTTCACCGAAAACTTTATACAGCGGGGTTTTGTGAAATCAACAAAGGGTGCCAAGCTTTAATCTAGACCTTTGGATGTATGAAATGGAAGGCCTAGATCTAATCGTGGGATCGCCAATCGGCAGGGGAGAGAGGAAAGGTGCAAAGAAAATTTCCGATGCGATTGAATGTGGGCTATCGATCTTTAGAGAGATCAACGGTCAGGAATAACTCTGTAGTTTTTAATGTCGGAGGCTGTGGCAAAGGGTGATCAATACGGACCGTCGGTTCTTGTGGATTCAACTGTCCAAATTGAATCGCAATGATCTCAATCAGAAGAGGAGAGATGAAAGGCGCAATGGTTTTTGCGATGCGATCGAACGAGGACCGTTTATCTTAGAACCAGATCAACGGCGGAGATTCACTTATGAATGCCGAAGGCGGGTATGCGGGCTTTGGAACAAAGCAATTGGAACCGTTAGATCTGAGTATGGTGGAACAAATCAACTGTCAGGAAACCATCGGAAGGTTTTAATCGAAGGGGGGGCAATAAAATTTTTAAACACTTCCAAAGGAAAACTTTGATGCGAGATCCCGAAGACTGTTAATTGGTTTTAGATCAACGGTTGGTATTCTGCCAACCAATGAATCGTCGGTATTTTATAAAAACATAGGAAAGTGGGTTTTTATGAAAAACAAAGGAAAGTTTTCTTTCGGGAAGGGTTTTATATACAAGGGCTCAATCGCAAACAGGTATTTTTAAAAGCGAGAGGTAACAAAACACAATGGAACTCTCGATTGCGATTGCACGATTGGGCCTCAGTGCTTGGTCTTGAACGTCAATTTTATGTGAAAATAAAGGGGTTGGGGGCTAGGGCCAAAAGGGCTTAAGGCCTTAGCACAAAAAGGCTATTTTTTATGATTTTTCAAAGATTTCAAAGGATTTTGAAAGCTTCCGATAAGGTAAAAAAGGAGTTTTAAACCTTATGTAAGGGTTTTGTATGGAGAAAAAGAAATAAAATGAGGGAAATGGAGGAATTTCATGAGGAAAAAGGGGATAAAAATGGAGGTTAATTATGAATGAAAGGAGGAGAAAAATGAAGGGAAAAGTGGGTTTTTCAGCAGTCTTTTTCTTCAAGCAAACAACATAATTTTCAGTTTTTTAAAAGGGAAACAGTAGTGAAGATTAACTAAAGCATTAGTTATATTCATAAAAAATTCAAGGATGATAGGTTCTCAAAGGGGAATTATCTCTTGGAGTTTTGAAAAACAAAATTAGCCATCTCTTGGTATAACAAAATTTATTGGTGGCTAACAATGTCTCCACTTGGGGAAGACAACTGGTTCTTTTAGGTGTCTAGAACCTCATCTGCAAATCTTTGGCTTTCATTAAACCAATGTCTTAATCCATTGGGAAACATCATTTCTTTTTTATGATCTCTGCAACAATTTGAAATAATGGAATTTTATCAAAACAATCATGTCTACCTACCCATTCCTAATGATCCTAACATTTTTTCTTATTTTCAGAGTGCATTTAGACTAGCAAACTCTCTTCAACAACATTTTATTCTTTTGAAAAGAAAAAAACTAATCTAAGTCTACCCCCATTTCTCCATGAACTCAGTTTAAACAGTTGAGTTCATAAGCTTCTCTACCTAACTATTGTTTGTCAGGATGAGACTGTCTGACAGACTTTCATTCTCTACATTCAAAAATAGAAATTTAAAAAGCAAACAATCTAGGATTGAACAGTCTAACTTGTAGCTGATCTATGGCATAAAAACAAGTTGCACATAGATTGTAATTTTGCAGAAAATTTAAAACAAATGTGAAGTCTTAAGATCTGAAATATTAAAACTTCCTTCACCATCTCTTCAGCTCTGATTTTGAATTTATTTGAGCTGTCTTTTCTCTCATACTGGTTCAAGTTTTGAGCTTGTTTGAACCAATTTTCTTTCACTATCAAAGGTTCAGGTTTTGAGCATGTTTGAACCTTCTTTCTTCTAACCTAATCTATCTTACTGATAAGCCAAGATTATGTTGTTTGGTTGATCTATTCACTAACCTATTAGCAGAAAATTTAAAACTAATTAGTCATGATTAGGTTGTATGACTAACTAGGAGTGTGTTTTTTAGGAGTGGCATTTGAGCTTGCACACTTTCAGATTTTGTTTCTGTTTTTGGTATGGGGTTGTAGCTTTCTTGTTTTACAATCTGCCCTCTTTTCTCTTTTCTATTGTTTTTGTATTTTTATTTTTCTAACTTTGAATGCAATGTTCAAACTATGATATTTACAATGAAAAATAAAATTCTTTGAAACTCATGACTCTTGGTAGAAGTAATGCTTTAGCATCCTGCCATTTACAGGACCTCCATACAAATCTTCTCCATTCAATTCTTTCAAGAAAAATGCATTGTGACCCCTCTCAGCATGAATAATATGGGGCCCTTTCCACAAGTTCTAAGACTTCCCATGTTTTCCCTTCTCTTCTCTTCTTGAATCCCATTTAAGAACAACATTTCCAACTTGGAAATTCTTTGCCTTAGTACTCTTATCAAATGGCTTCTTTATATTTTCTTGGACTAACTGTGTTCTTTCATAGACTTCTTCTCTTGTTTGCTGTAAATGGATTGTTTGGTTGATACTCCTCTGCATATCATTCTCTTCAATATGCACTTCTTGAAGGAGTTTCATGACTGGAACTCATAATGAGGTGGGGAAGACTGCATCCATGCCATAGACCAGCTGATAGGGGGACATATTTATTGACTTTTTTGTAGTTAATCTATCAGCCCACAAGGCATGAACCAGCTTACTGTGCCATGATTTCTGATTCCGCTCCAACAACTTTTTGATGATATTGATGAGGCTCTTGTTGGAAGATTAAGATAATCCATTTCTTTGGGGATAGTAGGCAGTAGAGTGGCCCAAGGCGATGTGGTATTTGTGACAAAAATCAACCATTTTCTTATATTTTAAGGCAACAGCATTATCTGATATGATTTTTCTGGGACAACCAAATCTGGATGGGATATTTGTTTCAAGGAACTTGATAATGAAAGAGTCATTAGCATTTCTAGAGGGTATAGCTTCTATCCACTTGGTAAAGAAGTCAGTGGCCATGAGGATCCACTTATGTTGGGCTGAGGAAGATGGGTGAATTTCCCTAATGAAGTCTAAACCCCATTGTTGAAAAGGTGCCTCAACTCTGATAGGGTGTAATGGTAAGGAAAGGAGTTTTTTTTTGCCATCAAAAATTTGACACTTATGGCAAGACATGACTAAATTTTGAGTGTCTGGGAAAAAGATAGGCCAATAATGCCCAGATCTAAGAATTTTGTTTGTTGTGGCCTTCCAGTTGAGGTGTCCTCCACATTCTCCTTCATGCAACTCATTCATGATCTTTCTTGCATCATCTTTAAGCAAACATTTAAGAAAAATTCCAACAACATTTTTCCAATATAATACCCCATCTAAGATGCAATAACTCAAAGCTTTTTGTTTCAAAAATCTAGCTTTATTTTTAGACAAAGAAGGGGGAGAATTCAAATATAAAAGCACATAAATAATGTCAGCATACCAAGGAGAATTCAGAAATATATCTTCAATGAAAGGAGCAGTATATTCTTCTATTTCTTCCAACACATCTACCATATTCATGTCTAGTGCTTGGAAGTTAGACTCAGCCATAAGTTTTGCTAATCCTTTCCCTTTGACTAGTTTGGTGGGCCTGATTTCTAAGTCATATTCAAGAATATTTGCAATCCATTTTCCCATTTTACCATCAAGGTCTTGACTTAGAATGTCCTTGACAACAGTGGAACAAAAGAAATTATGTGAGAGTGTAAAATACAGACTCTAAAGTCCCTTAATGCTTTCAATAATGCTAAGGCTTTCTTCTCCATGATGTTATACTTGAGAGGAGCATCTCTTAAGGCCCTACTAAAGAAGGAAATTGGTTGTTCTTGCCCCAAGTCATTCTTTTGAAGTAAAACAACAGCTATTGTATGCTAAGATGAAAAATAAAAGATATAAAATTCTTTGGTGAAATCTGGACTAATCAAGACTAGTGTTTGAGTAAGAGCTTGTGTGACCAGTTCGAATGATTTTTTAGCTGGTAAAGTCCATTTTACACCTACATTTTTCTTAAGCATGTTTGTAATGTTTTTTAATAGCTCAGCAAGGTTGGGGATAAACCTCCTCAAAAAATTAATCTTTCCAATGAAAGATTGTAATTTTTTGAGGCTTCTTGGATGGTTGATTTGCAGTATGCCATTTATCCTTGTAGGGTATATTTTGATTCCCTCTTCTGAAATTATATGGTCAAGAAGTTTACCTTCTTGGAGACCAAAGAGTGTCTTCTTGGGATTCAAAGATAAGCCAAATTTCCTGCACTTCTCAAAAACTTTTCTTAAGTGAATCAAATGTTCTTCATCAGTGTTTTGCGAAGACGGTTATGTCATCAAGGTAAATGATAATGAAATAGCCAATATCTTTAGAGAAGTCTATGTCCATGGCCATTTGGAAGGTGTCCCCTGCATTCATCAATCCGAAAGGCATTTTGACATACATAAAGGTGCCCCAAGGTGTAGTAAAAGCAGTTTTGATTTGATCACTTGGGAGCACTAACACCTAATTGTAACCCGAGAACCCATCTAAGAGTGATATCCTTTTTGAACCAACTACCCTTTGAAGTATATGGTCCATCTTGGGCAAGGAGTAGTTGTCCTTTAGAGAGGCTCTATTTAAATTTCTGAAGTCGATACAGAGCCTAATTTCCCCTATCTTTTTCCTAACAAAAACTAAGTTTGATACCCACTCTAAATATCTAATTAGCACTATGATGCCAACATCATGCATCTTTTCAATTTCTGCCTTAACTAAAGGTAATAAAACATGGTTTATTCTCCTTAGTTTTTGTTTAAAAGGCTTTTGATTTTCCTTCAAAGGAATCTTGTGCTAAATGATACTAGTATCATAAGATTTCAGATCTTTGTATCCCCAAGCAAAAAAATCTTTAAATTCTTTGAACAGCTCTATATATTGTGATTTTATGTGAGCTGGGAGAGTGCTAGAAATTTTAATCATCTTGGGTTCTACTAGGTTGCCTATGTTATGTTCTTCTACATCTGTTTTCGCAGGCTCCATTCTTGGTTCTTTGGCTACATCATTAAAGTCGAAAAGGTCTAAAGGTGAGAGACCTCTTGGAATTGTATCAGTCTTGCATTGTAAAACCTCCAGGTCTTCTTGCTCTGCGTTGTCAATTAATTCTGCTTCAAAAGGATTCTCACAGTGATTTATATCAGCAGAATGTGTTATTTCAACTTCTAGGATTTGTTCAATATACAGACAGTTTTCTTTATGGCGGGTTTCTAATATTAGCACGGAAAAATCATTTTCTGATTTTAAGAATTCATCTATGTGTTTTCCAGAATAAAACACCTACCAATGATCTTTGTTATCAGGCACTACAGGCCTATGTTTTACCTTTACACTAAGTTTTTAATTAATCTCAGGTATTTGGCAATTGCTGGAATTGAAAGCGAGTTCATTTGCTGGATGATTTAGTGCTCTAGGAATGAAAATGAGTTCATACTTTTCAAAGGTTTTCAATAAATCAAGGGCAGCATTCTGATATTCCCAAAGCCTTGGATTTTTAGCTGAGTATTCTCCTTTGATTTGTCTGATGATAAGTTCAGAATCTCCTAAGATTGATATCTTTTGGGCTTCTGATTGTTTAAGCAATTGTAAGCCTAGGAGAAGTGCTTCATACTAAGAAATATTGTTGGTGCATGGGAAATCCAATTTATATGAAAAAATCTGATTTGTATTTTGAATCCACACACCTACCCCTGCACTTTTTTTATTACAAGATCCATCAAAGTTTATTGTCCAAAGTATATTTGCCTCATTTTCATTTTCTTGTTGCTATTGATTGCCAATGTTTTGTATCTGATTTGAGGGAAGTTCTGATTTTTCTGGTAAACTGTTTGGGTCTATGTTTTCCTTTTCTTGTTGAGTGATTTCATCTTCATTGTACAAGATAAAGGAATATGAACTTGATTGAATAGAATAGATTGGAGAGTTGTTTGGTTTATCTATGTTGCTCACCATGTAATTCATGTGAGATTCCCTGTATAGTCTTATGTATTGGTTAAAAATAGGGATGGTGGCATAATACATGTCCATTTGAAGGCTTCCCTAAAGTTTGGCTCCCCATGATCTTGATAAAAGCATCCATAATTAGGGGGAATTTCAGCTACAACTATGTCCATTACTAGAATCTTAACAGGGATTTGAGATAAGTTAACACATAAATCTTTGATTAAACCCAAACATTTGACTCTTCTTGAGTCAAAGGAATACAAATCTTTGTATATTTTAGTAATTTCTAAGCCTAAGCTTTCCATTACTACCTTGGGCATTAGATTGTGTGAAGCTCCAGAATCTAACATGGGATTGGGTAAAATTTTCTCATGTATGTTCAAACTAACATAGAAGGGAGGGACAGCCCCTTCTTGGTATTTTCCTTCAACTTTTGGACCAAACAACAACTCAAACTTGTCATCTGTCAAGTTTAAGGTGTTAGTATCACTTCCTAAGTTCAAAGCTTTTAAAACTTGGTTTTTGTACACTTCTTGGGTTACTAGTTCAGCTAGGGGGATGGTAATTTTTATCTTTGCAATCTCTCCCTCAAGGCTGAAAGGAACAATTGACTTGGTCATATTTACATCTGTCTTTTCAATTAAATTACTTTCAACAATTTTGATTTGCTGAACCTTGTTTGGACTGGTAATTGGGATAATTTTGTTAGGACCACTAGCTGAAGTGCTAGGGGTACTCTGTTCAACATTTGGCTGGCTATTTTTCTCTTTGTTTAGATCTGGTTTTTTAGCCAAAATGATAGGTTTGTCTATTATCTTCTTAGGCCGACTTTCTGCGTTTTTCTTGACAGCATTGCTAGTGTTCTTATATTTTGAATTGTCTATGTTCCCTTTGCTCCTAAGATCATATTGTTTGTGTACTTCCATGATTTCATTTTCAAACCCCAATCTATAATCATCAGAATCTTCATAGGTGCTTTTATTTTGATCAGAGAAGAAACCTTGTTCTTCCTAAGTGAGGAAACATCATCCCCACTATCTGATCCAATCAAGTTTACATGAGCTTCTCCCAACCTTTCCATCTCCCTATCTTCCTCATATTGATCCACATAGTTTTGTTGGAAGGGAGGTCTAACCTGTTGGTCAATTTATTTTTTCTTACCCTGATTGTTTTCTCTTCTATAATTCTGATTTCTATTTCTATTTTGGTTGTTTTGAGGTTCTCTTGGTGGCACTCTATCATTCAAGTTGATCTTTTCAAGCATCCTCTCCATTACCTTCACTAGGTTATCAATTTTAGTGTCAGAAGTTGAGGTTGAGGGTGTAATGTCATCTTTATAAGTTAACCTTTTCTCTGATCTCAACCTATTTCTCTTCTCATTTATGTTTGCTTCTACATTCACATCTCCCTTTTGCATGTCTTCTAATGTTAATTAATCTCTCTCCCTTAGCTGATAGGCCATTTTAGCATCAAAACCTTCAAGGTATCTCACTAAGGCCATGCCTTGGGGAGGTTTCATGTGAGGTGGAAGAGAATTGTAAACACTATTAAACCTAGTGGAGTAGTCATGAACACTCTCCCCTTGATTTATTTTGAGACTGCTATACTGTGCTAGTATTTGGAGAGGGTTATTTTTCATTTCCCATTTGTTGATGAATGTTTGATGCAAAGAAGGGATGTCATTGATGTTGTTAGGAGGTAAGTTTTTAAACCACTTATTTACATATCCCCCTAAAATTTGGGCAAAGATACTCATCTTAATGGTCTCTTCTTCTATCTCCATGTAATAAAATGCATATTCCACCCTATCTACATGATGTTGAGTTGTTGTAGAATCTTTTCCAGTGAAATGAGGAATTTTGGATTGGTACTCATTTGGTAAGGGAAGCAGAGGTTGTGGTAACACTAATGGGGCATACCATGTTGCCATGGCTAGAAAGAAAGGTGGATTTACAAGAGGTGGATTTACAAGAGTGAAAGTGGGCTGAACTGGAGTGTTTTGCACAGTGGTAGTATGGATTGGAGTGGAAGAAACACTTGGGCCAGCAAACTGGTTTTGAGCAGATTTGTTATGGAAAAGGATAAAGTGATGAAGAAGATAGGAATCAAGAGGAGTGGAAGGTGAGGCTTCTATCAAGGTCATTTTGGTTTAAATCACCTTGAGATCTAGTTCTAAAGATGCTCTTTGTATGATGTAAATCAAAGTGTAAATCCTCTAAGTCAACAAGGTTTTTGGGGACAAATTTTTTTCTTAAGAGGCTCCTATTAGTAGCTTATTTTCCAGACTTAGAAGTCTGCCACAAAATTCTCTCTGGATTGTCAACTATTAAAGGAGGATTTGGGTCTGGATGAGATCTAGTGTTGATCCTATGTGAAGGCAAACTGTTTTTCAAAAAGTGAGAGAGGTTAAAGTTTTAGGGACTATGTTTTAGGAGTTTTTCCTCTCAAAATGTCTTCTATAGTATGGGACGAGGCTTCTAAAATTCTTCAAGGCTGGTTAACACAGTCCTAAAGAGATCTAGAGACCTAGAGGAGTAATAGGCCTACTGGGGCTAGTGGAGTCGCCAGGTGGAAACTATTTAGCTTCTATGAAGGTAAAATATTGGATGGTTCCACCACCATGTTTATTATGAATCCAAACTGAAATATTTTTTGGTTTTTCTGAGATTTTTCAATCCTATGGGTTATGAGAGTGTCCTAAATCTGATTTAACACTTATCTAAGGTGTTTAAACATACAGAGTTCACTCTTATGGCTTGGTACTGATTCCTTCAAGGTTTGATAAGGTTCTATGAGAATCCTAAGGGTTACTTAGTTTGTCACTAATTCAAATAAGTCTTATCATGATTACCATTTTTGTTAGGTAGTGCTTGAAGAAGGCTACTTATGTTATATTGGACAGTGAGTGTTTTGTTTTAAATATTTTTACTCAAGTTCCTATCATGATCGCCATTATGTTGGTGTCCCATGTTTTGATATTTTGGCAAATCAAAAGAAAAGGCAACATCAGAACCAATCTTTAGAGTTACAGGATCTAGTCCTCCTGTTCTCAGAGAGGAATCTCTCAAATTATTTGTTTTTTGCAAAGTTTTATCCTATGTGCTTTGGATATTGGTTTTAGACTAGATATTAGGTGCAAGTGTTTGTTTGTTTGTTTGGTTGAATTGATACAGCAGAATATGAAAGGTCTAGGAAAGGCAGGTAGAAATAAGGAGTATCAGCTTCATTGGGAAATGGAGTCAAAAATAGGTTATGAAAAACTTATCAATGGATAGGGGATATCAAAGGGAAAATATAACTTGGCCATAGGATCCTTTAGTTTATGAATGAGATGGACATTAATGGTTTAGAAAAGAGAAGTTTAATTCTCAACAAAGGGAATTTGAAAACATGACTTGAACAATAAAGAGGTATTTGATAGACAGGGATAACCATAAATTCTACAAGCCGCACTTTAAGCAAATAATTATTTGAAAACAACTTTCAAAATGAAATCTAAGATTCGGGAACACATCCCATTTCCTCAAAGATTTTAATTCAAATGACTTAGAAAAACATAAAATATTTACTGATAATTCCAGTCATAGAAGAGGGAACACCTAATACATCTATGATCACAACTACAAAGACCTTTAAGACAACTGTTCAAGCAAGGACAAAGGGCTTGATTAGAACATACCTCCTTGGCTCACTATAAACAAATATACTTCAAAGGGAGACTTCAATAACAACTTTTAAGTGGCAACAGACAAGCAGGGAGAACCATAAATCATGCTAAAACCAACTATTTGAACTATTAGAGAAATAAACAAGCATGAGGACTAAAGAGAGAGATTAAAGACTCTAAAACACATCAGTAGAAGAAAACATAAAACAGTGAAGGATAAATATGTCTAAGGTGCTTCCAGGAGTCATTTCTTAGCCTAAAACTTTCATCCTATTGTAGAAAGAAATTATGGAACAAAATGAAAATAGGAGAAAATATTAAACAATTTAGAATACTTCACCAACAACCAAGCTCATGGATCCAATGATAGATCCTTCTCAAGAACAATCATGCAACAACATCATCAGGGCTTCCAAGACTTCAATTTCTTCTTCAACTTCAACAGACTATGTATTATTTAAGAGAGTTTCAGTATTACAACTAGTGATCAACCAACCTGTATCTCATCTTCTTCAGAAGTATTTATAGAAGAAATGAGGAGGTGAAAAAGCTTTAGGTTTGAAATGTAATAAATTCTACACTAAATGCAACTCCAAACCTCGAAAACCATGCAAGGCCTAAGGAAGGAGAGCATTGAATTATGATTCTATTTATTTACTCTGTTTTTGTCTTTTAAAACTTAAAAGGAAAAAAGATTGACTTCGACGCCTATTTCTTATCTTTGTAATAAATCTGTTGAATCTTTGAGAATTTGTTCTTTCTTTGGTAATAACTTTTCAACTATCTTTAGATAAATATCTTCTGTTCTGGAAATAACTAGGCCTTCTTTGATTACTTTGAGGCTGCAGGTGTCTTTTGGTAGTTACAGAGGATTCAATTAGCCTCTGATGTGGCAGTGGAGACTTCTCAGACTGATAGATATTATTGTTTTAACCTAAAACACCTTTAATTTACTTGAGTTCTGCGTTTTAGGCTTAATGAAGCCTAATTTCTATCTTCTAGTCTTCAAACCGTCTTCAATTGCGGATCAGGTCTTTGATTAATCGAATTAATGCCTTCATCCTTTAAAAATTGTGTTAAAACCTTAAATTTATTCACTTCTGCTTTGATTTCATACTGTTAAACTGATACTTTTCGGCTGTGGTGTTTGTTGTGTTTCCATTGTTGTTATAGGCGTGCAGAGGTTGTATAAAGGCATCAATGCTCATGAGGCATTGATAAAATATAATTTGGAACCATGCGGAACAATTTCCTTTGTAAAATAAAGGCCTGGAGGATCGTCATCCCCAGCCTTTGATCTCTTTTTTAAATAACTGAGAAACCTTTAAAACCTGCAAAAACATAGAAAAGTTATAAAAATCCTGCAAGGAAAAGGTTTAAACTGCTTCAGAGGTTTAGGTTTGAGCACGGCCGTTGGATGAACAGAACCAATGGTCAAGATTGCTTGTTGGGGTCAGATATGGAGGCAGTTGAATAAACAGTGGGGAGATCAAGTCAGGGCCGTCGATCTGCAAAGATCAACGGTCGGTATTGGTCGGGGAAATATAATGAAGAGGGGCTATGTTATAATGAAATGGAAGAAATAACCAAGGAAAGGGGCGAAAAACCTTGGGCGAAAGGAAAATGCAGTTTAAACGAATTTTGGGGTTTCAGAAATAAGCTGGACCGTCAGATGAGATCGGCCACACAGATAAACGGCGGAGAATGACTTAAAAATTCCTTTGGAGGATGGGTGGAGGGCAATGAACTAAAAGGCGAGATTAAACGTGAGCCGTTAGATCTCAGAGATCAACGGTGGAGATTACACATGGGATAATGAAATGGAAACAGGGAAAAGTGGTTTTGGCGATAAAAACCATTGGTGTCACACGATGAAAATAAGGGAAGGCGGTATTTCCTTTTTTAACGCGATATGCGTTAGCGATTGACACATGGCTTTTTAAAACTACCCACATCGCTAATTTTAAAACATTAACCTCCGGACTTAAAATCACGCAAAGCCATGCGCTGGTCGTCGGATCTGGGGCCTTAGATTAGACGCTCGTGAGGATAGCGTGATGGAAATGGGATGCATGGGCGGAAAGAGGTGGGGCAGGGTCAAGGTGGTTTTAATCTTGACTGTCGGATCAGGGAATGAATGGCTAGGATTGATCAATGAAGCCGGTAGGTCCCAAATGAGTTGGGCCTACTGGGTTAAACATGGACCTTTGGATGAGATCAAATCAACGACCTAGATGTAATCTTGGGGTTAATGAAAACAATATAATACAGGGGGTCAGGCGGAGAAAGGGTGATTGTGGACCGTTGATCTGCAGAGATCAATGGTGGATCTTCACCGAACACTTTATATAGCGGGGTTTTGTGAAATCAACAAAGGGTGCCAAGCTTTAATCTGGACCATCGAATGTATGAAATGGACGGCCCAGATCTAATCGTGGGATCGCTAATTGGCGGGGGAGAGAGGAAAGGTGCAAAGAAAATTTTTGATGCGATTGAATGTGGGCTGTCGATCTTTAGAGAGATCAACGGTCGGGAATAACTCTATGGTTTTTAATGTCGGAGGTTGTGGTAGAGGGTGATCAATCTGGACCATCGGTTCTTGTGGATTCGACAGTCCAGATTGAATCGCAATGATCTCAATAGAAAGAGGAGAGAGGAAAGGCACAATGGTTTTTGCGATGCAATTGAACTAGGACCATTGATCTTAGAACCAGATCAATAGTGGAGTTCACTTATGAATGCAGAAGGTGGGTATGCGGGCTTTGGAACAAAGCAATTGGAACCATTAGATCTAAGTGTGTTAGAATAGATCAACAATCGGGAAACCATCGGAAGGTTTCAATCGGAGGGGGGGCAATAAACTTTTTAAACACTTCCAAAGGAAAACTCTGATGCGAGATTCCGAATACTGTTGATCGGTTTTAGATAAATGGTTGGTATTCACCCAACCAATGAACCGTCGGGATTTTATAAAAACATAGGATAGTGGGTTTTTATGAAAAACAAAGGAAAGTTTGCTTTCGGGAAGGGTTTAATATACAAGGGCTCAATCGCAATCGGGGATTTTTAAAAGCGAGAGGTAACAAAACACAATGGAACGCCCGATTGTGATTGCACAATCGAGCCTCAGCACTTGGTCTTGAATGCCGGTTTTATGCGAAAATAAAGGGGCTGGGGGCTAGGGCCAAAAGGTCTTAAGGCCTTAGCACAAAAAGGATGTTTTTTATGATTTTTCAAGGATTTCAAAGGATTTTGAAAGCTTATGATAAGGTAAAAAAGGAGTTTTAAACCTTATGTAAGGGTTTTTTATGAAGAAAAAGAAAGAAAATGAGGGAAATGGAGGAATTTCATGAGGAAAAAAGTGATAAAAATGGAGGTTAATTATGAATGAAATGAGGAGAAAAATGAAGGTAAAAGTGGGTTTTTCAGCAGTATTTTTCTTCAGGCAAACAACTAAATTTTCGGTTTTTTAAAAGGGAAACAACAGTGAAGATTAACTAAAGTATTATTATTTATCTTCATAAAAAATATAAGGATGATAGATTCTCAAAGGGGAATTATCTCTTGGAGTTTTGAAAAACAAAATTAGCCACCTCTTGGTATAACAAAATTTATAGGTGGCTAACAGGAGGGATCTCTCACATACAATAGCATTATGTTTGATTATGACTTTGACATATGGGATGTCAAAAGGAGAAGCTATGAGATGACAGAAGCTTCAATGCAAGAGCCAATAACGCTGTCACTTGGGACCTTGGACTGTTTGATGGGGTGTTCCTAGGATCACTTCACATATGATGCATTATGGAGGCATGTAGGAGAGGAGTATGATGGAGTAGTGGATGGAGACATCTATTACATTATTATGATCTTATTTTCTATGATTTTTCTAAATTGGATTTTCAAGCATAAGGAGAGAAATCCACATGCAACATTGGTGAGCTTTGTTCCCATGCATTCTAATGCATACCATTATTTATTGGATGAGTTCACTTGGGAGGGCATCCAACTGGATGTAAATCAGCATATGGAAATATGCATAGCCTGTAAGATGATGAAGAGGTTGGCACAACCACTTCCCTACTCATTTGAAGTGAGGGAGAAATTGCAATTGAGCCATTTTAGCTCAATGACCAAAGTACATGATGGAGGATGTATATTTTTGCTTTATGATTTATACTCCTTTATCTTTTTAAGCAACATATTGTACCAAGGAGGGTATTTCCTTCTTGTTTATTGTATTATGATGTACTTGAGGCCATTTTCAGCATTGATGTTGGCCATTTTATTTGTGGTTTGTGGGGGAATGCCACATGATTTATGGTGTGCACCATTGGCACCAAATTGTACTTTCATGATCTCATCTTGTAAGATGAATGTGGCAGCAAACAAGTGGCTGAAAAGAAACTTGTTGCACTATGATATGAGGCAGGAAAGGGATGCACTGCACTGGTTCCACATATGGAACAATATTCCACCCCCTGGTTGTCACATGGAAATGTATTTTCATTTGTTCATGCTTCCATATACTGATGATGTTCTTATGATTATGGGAAGCTCTATTGGGGGAGTGGCACAAGATATGAAGGTGCCTATTGGGAGTATGATTCTCAATGCTTAAAATATTTCATGTTTCAAGAGAAACAATGGGTAGACCATGATTTCCATGCTACACCTCTTGTCTTCTTATGGGAGGAACCATTTGGAGATCTTGAGTTATTTGAGGCACCTCATGGGTGATTTATTTGATGGAGTGACTTGGGTCATATTTGAGGATCGTTATATTTCAGCCCAAGGTCAGCATCAGCTCCACACATATCATAAGTGGAGAGAGAAGCAGAGTGGGATGGACAGTTTGATCCCACAAATTTAGCCATGCAGCCCACCTTCTTTGCAGGAGCTTAAGGTGGAAGAGATGTTTCATGAGTTACTATGTTGGAGGGTAACTCTCTTTTTGTGGATGATATCTTGGGGATGGAGCTTTCACATGGGGATGATGATTCCCAACATATTTCAGATTCCATGCCTCAAGAAGGCCTCTAGATCACATATTATTATTTCCATGTATGTTCTACTTTTTCATGATGAGAGCCATTTGGGAATTTTACCAAAGGCATTCTTATACACATGGGAGGAACAACTTGAGGGCATATTCTTGATAGGGCATCTTGTTCTTTGGAGGAACATATCATTTGAAGATGCTACAAGAAGAAGAGGAGAGGATCTTGAGTTCTATCCTTACAGTTGCTTGAGGACAAGCAAAATTTGGGAGAGGAGGACTGTAATATTCCTAAATTATCTCAAGCTAATAGGAATATTCAATTTTTCTTTGTTTTTCTTTTCTTTTCATGTTGATGAATAAAATTGCAAAGGAGGACATGTAAAACTCCTAAAGCTATGAATAAATCAATGCCACATGTGAACAAAGACATATATGGGCTATTTACATTAAAACACCCTTATGTGTGAAGGGGATTGAACTATTTGACTAGGTCAACATGACCAAATCACAGCACTGTCTAGATTCATTGAACCTCCTAGATAAACAACGCAGATCAGGTTGGAGACTGTTCATGTGAACAGGGCTAATTCATTTGAGATGGTTTAGGGTTGCAAGGACTCTATCTTATAAAAGGAAGAGAAGGACAACAAGAGAAGGGTTGTTGACGACCATATGATTTCAAAAGATATTTTATGTTTATAAATTTCTTATTCTCTTGGTTGTTTAACAGAGAATAGTGTTGTTTAGCATTTGGGTGTTCCTGATCGGGAATCCCACATCTTCCATTGAGTAGCTCTTGGAGGAGCCTTGCATTTCTTGTCCACTATCAGGCATTTTTCCAAGCTTCTTCTTCCAAATATAACTCAGATCCTGTTGAGGGTTTGGTTTTCCTTGTGAACAGCAGCAAGTGGAGGCTAGATCTATTCGATCTAGATTATACTAGTGCCTCTTCTCAGTGAGTGTGTCTTTTAACCTCCTAGAAGAGTGTATTAGCTGATTGGAGCTTCAGATCTACATCTTGGCATTAGGCCAAACAGTGCATCAAGCCTACAGTGCAGTTTATATCCCTATACTATGTTATTTTCAAGTGAGAAGTTGCAGGGTGTTTTGGAAACTATTTGGAGGAGATATCTCTGGTGTTAAGGAGCCTTCCTTACACTGTGGTGATCCATGGATTGGCCATCCAATCCATGTATGTTTCAGATATGATTATTTTATTGATATATCTTCTTCAAAATTTCTGAATCATTCTACAGATCTACTGCAGTAGATCTCATATCTACTCTTGTACATTCATGTTTCGCTGAAAACCCCAAGGGGATCCGAAAGAGGAGCATTTTTAGTGTACAGATCTTATATGGATCTAAATTTTTTTACACATATCTGCTCTAGATCTAATATGTAATCACCATCTACTATATGCTTCAGAAAATAACGTTTTCAAGGTTTTACGGTGAAATACAATTGTTGCAGCACCTCTTTTAGAGGGTTTTTCTCATAAAAGTCTTCATTCTTCCTCTTATACTATATTATAAACACTATGAATCTGATTTAATAATTTTTATACCATATTAAATCTAACACCTTCATAAAATCATGCTGCATAAGCTTCATTAATTGCTGCATACCACAAGTCATGGGGATTGGGTGTTTTTTAAGCCATATCGGGAGAGGGAGACCTGTTTACCATAGCTAGAGTCTTTGTTTTTTGCTGAAATTTGGTATGTGAGTCCCTCATGACCTAATATACGAGACCCCACCATCAATTGCCCTTATGTTTACGCACATCTCTGAAATTAAGCTTTTTAGGGCATAAATCACTGCTTTTCCCCATATTTTGGATCATAGATTAGAATATAAGTTGCTACTATAGCTCAAAATGATTTATATGTGTCTATTACACCTATTTTAAGCTTATTCCTCATTTCAATACCGTTATACATTTTATGTATAGCCGGATCCCTCTTTTGGGATATTACAAAGTCATGATGTGTATCTCTTGGAATAAGGGATGATGGAGTACATGAGGTTTCCCCCAACTGTAAAGAATATACTGGAATTTCTGATGAGCTTTTCTCATCAGGTGATTTATCCTTCTTAGCTTCTTTCTCTACATCACCATTTAGATCAATTAATTCTTCCC
Organism: Pinus albicaulis; assembly: GCA_034641835.2. NCBI lineage: Eukaryota > Viridiplantae > Streptophyta > Pinopsida > Pinales > Pinaceae > Pinus > Pinus albicaulis. Next base: position 90,649 of record JAXQQM020074755.1, on the reverse strand, counting down.
TTACCCTCTTAATATTATTTTCTGTTGGATGTGGAGTTTCAATTTCTATATGCCCAGATATAGAATACTACCCTCCATTTTCCAAATTCCAAACTTCTCATATTTTCTCAATTGAAGGAAAAATTGAGATTTAGGCAATAGACATGGTGCAGGTGAACCATTCATAATTGAATATACAATTGGGAGAAAAGAGGAAGTAAAATAAAAAGGCCTTAATTCCCAACATATTTCCTTACTAAATATGTCCAAAAAAAAGTAACTGCCTATTTTTATTTATTTCCATGACATTCAACCCCAACTACATGAAACTTTCAACTTGATTTTACAAGAACAAATAAGTGACAAGAGAAGGAAACCTAAAGCAACTAGTAAGCGTTAGGTTCGTAAAAGGAGTGTTCATAGCATCCTCCCAATAAAAAGGTATGTCAAGAACCACTCTAGACTTCATCATGAGGGAATAAATTCCCAAAAATTATTTATCCACCATAAAAATATCTTCTTTGCCCGGAATCTTAGCTAGAATCTGTAGGACTGGTTTCATGTCTTCAACAATGAGGTCTAAAGAGAATTGAATTAAATCTAGAGAAAAAAATTATTTTTCAAGCATTAGATAAAATAAAATTTGGGCAGATTCTGGTCCATGCAATTCTTAGAAGTATGTGGACAAGGATTAATGAGAAAAAGTAACAAATGAACTTGCGGGAGGATAGCAGACGTATTGTTGAATTAAAAGGGAAGAAACCTGAAATATGTTTTCTCCTAATTGTTTCATTACGAAGCACTTGTGAGGGTACATTGTCGAGACTATCCAGTGAATAAACTCTGGGAACAGATAGGTTTGAGGAAAAAAAGTTGACAAAATCCCTGACTTGACTAAAGAAGAATAAACTAGAAAATTGGACTGGTTTAACATAACATGCTGATGGAATTGGAGATGGTCAACTATGAAATGGTATCAACAATATCATGTTCAATATCCATGAGAGGAATATGTGTATATGACCCGACTCAAATTTTTTTCTTCGACATTTTATGAATTTAAAGTACAATTAGAGTGTAAGTACCTAATGATGATGAATATGGTGACTAAATGTCAGTGGATTCTCTTGGAAACTTCAACAACTCAAAAAGAGGACATGAGAAAAATAAATGGTGAAAATATTTTATAAAGGAAGGGAAAAATGAAGGGAAATGACTTCACGTGGGAAAATGAATGAATGATAAGACGAGTGAAATGAAAAGTGGGATGTGATGTGGCATAGGTAAATGGCGAAGCGGTCTCGCTTGCTGATGTTCCTGGCTCACCTACTGACATCATCGCGGGGTGAATCCGTTGTATGAGAAAGCCTTCAAAGTTGTGCCCCCTTAGTGAATCTAGGTCACTCATCTCTAGTCAAACACAAGATTCAACATCTTTGTGGAGGCACTCCTCATGATAACACCCATGTTGTTTGTGGTGTTTGGTTTACGGCATCATGCGGGCGTCGTCCCATCAACGATTACAATCTGAAAACTTGAGCGCTTGTTAACTCCACTTTGGTTGTATGATGGTTCACTAAATTTATTACTTTGACAAGTTTTTAGTGCTTATATGTTTTTTATTTTGAAATATTAAAAATTTAACAATAACACCTATCTTTCTCTTTTTGTATATACATATTTTTATTTATTTTATTTTTCTTTTAGAATAAAATTGAAACCCATACAACATAACAAATGTTAAAACGAGTTACAACATATGGATCCACCTGAGGATAGTGCTTTTCGCAGAAGAACACTAGGAACTGCAAATTAGTGCCTTCACTTCAGGCATGGAGTCAAAGGTAACTTACACATTGCAATGGATCACTCACCGACAAATGTACAATGATGGAAAACTGGTATATACTGTTATTCATCAGTATTTTTTCACTATCTTTAGATTACTATATATTGGTTCTAGATTTCAGAAAACAACCTTCCTTGAATATTTTGAGTTTTAGAAATCTCATTGCCTTCATTATCCTTATAGAAACTTTTTCACTATTCTATCAATTTCCGATTTCATGGTCACCCTGTTGCTCCTTCAAACTCCTCGTAAGCTTATACCTCTCATTTTTACCCTCCCTCCTTGCCTATAACCTCATTGGCCTATTTTTCCCCTATCCATAAACTCCACTTTCCCTCTAGGGTTTCCTATAGCCTACTCATTCCCATGTTCCCTAGGTTCCTCAAGCATTGGTCGCAAAAATATCTCTGTAGGCTCTTTAGATAAATCAAGTACATTAGATTTTGGATCTTCAATACAACACTTTTGACAATACTCTATTTTTCACTTTAAGCCTCCAAGCCAATTTTCAGTCAAGATCAGGTCAAAGGACCCTCCCACTAGGTCATTAGGGTTTCAAATGTTGTAAGGTCATCATTGGATGTTTCAGGCACTTATTTTCCTTTGCTATAATCTGGCTTAGATGTAATAGAATGTCAAAACATGGTTATTCAAGAAATACCTAAAAGATTTTCAAAAAATATTACCTCATCAGTTCAAAGTCTGCAAATGAGAAAAATGGACAAAGTTTTTCACTTCTGCAGGAGTGTTGAAATTTGTGTCAGCAGAAGGTACTGATAAGGTAGATTGTCTACTCTTTAATGATGACCACTTACAGCCAAGGAAAGGGAAAAAATTTGGTCTTGAAGAGAACTAGGGTTTTGAGCTTGATAGTCTAGTTGAGTATCAAAACAGTGATCCCTTGCAGAAATGACATGGAGGAAGCACACAAAGCCAAACGTGAAGAAATTATGTCAAAAAGATATTGATGAAATAGGGAAAAAGGTGAGGTGAATTGGACAGAAATTAATGAACTTGCAAGGGCTATAGAGAATTTAGAAGACAACATTGATGATTGTTGTAAAGCACTCCAACCACCTAGGGTTTTGGGAAAGTGGCTAAAGAAGGTGAAAGATGAGTTGAACTCCATGGTGGAAGAAAAAGAGGATTTTGAAGATTCCACAGTGTGATCAGATCCCAAACTTGTCAAAAATGAGTTTGTCATGCCTAAATGAGCAAAATATGATTTGAGCTCCAAGGTGGAAGCAAAAAAGGATTTTGAAGATGCTACTATATGTTTGAATCCCAAAAGTGTCAAAATGAACATGCCAAGTCAAAAGGAGCCAAGAAGAGTCAACTTTATGACTTAAGCAAACCTACAAGAAAAAGTGTAAAGAATATCAGTGAGAAAGGCAAAATGAATTTAAAACATTAGAAGGTGGGTTTATAAAGATAAATCAAATGCCACATGTCTATAAAAGCTCATTATACACTTCAAAAGATTCATTGTTTCATTTCAAAAGAGAAAGAGCATTTAGAGGGAAAGAACTTGTGAGTTTTCAAGCCAAACTTGGGCAAATTTTCTTGGTGTTGTGCACTCAGCTTGATGCTGCGCGCCTAGTATTTGCATTGCGCCCTCAACATTGGCGTTGCGCCCTTGGCTAGGAGGGATTTATAAGCAATTCAACCACACCAACCACTTCAAAACCCTTTCAAGTTTCCTCAAAAGTCTTCTAAAGCACTGGGAAGAGGTAAGTACCTAATGTACACTCATCTTCAAGAAATTCTGGTGTTTCTAAATCGATGAAATGGAACCCTAAGATCAAACCCTAAGTTTCAACCTTGAAATCACTTTTTTCCATTTCTTCATCTTCCTAGGCAGAGTGTCAGTGATACAAAGGGAAATTGTATAGCTGGAGGGTCATCATTGAGTTTTTTAGCCTCTCACTCATTCTCATACACTTATACCCTCACTCATTCCCTCATTTGCCAAAATTTCCATTTCATTACCATCTCTTCATTCCATTTCCATTTACACTCCAGGGTTTTATAAGAGCAAATTTTACCATGTCAGAGGGTGAAAGCAGTGAAGTGGAGGCCCAAATGCCAAGGAGGCATCATCACTGCTAGCACTCTAGTAATTTCTTAAGTTGTGGGATTTTGAGTTTTTAGTCAAAGAATACTAGAGGTAACCACAAACCTACTTAAAATTCTAGGATCTAGCCTTCCTAGAATTCAGAGAGGGCTCTCTCTTTAAGATTTATCTTTGTTTTTTATTTATGTTTTTAGGCTAGTTATGATAGAACAATTGGTTTTGTTTTAAAAGGTTTTGGTGGGAAAAAATCACTTAGAGGTAAACTAGAGAGAAATAGATTTTTCCATTGGGCTATGGAATCTAAATCTAGCTAGCAGCACTAGAAGTCAAGGCCAAAAAGGTACAAATATATTTAGGGCAAGATAGATAACCCTCAGAGATTTGGGAAAGTGTTTTTTGGTGAAATGGTATGATCGGGATAAAGGGTAATGAAGGATCCTTTGATGCGGAAAATGGAAGAAGGAGGCAGGGGTCAAAAGGGAGTAGGAGCAATCGAGAATTCCTAACACCAGAAATCAGTAGAAAACATTAAAATGGTAACTAGTTAAAAACAGGGAGCACTAGACTATCCCGTAGTAATATTCCTAGTTGCACATTCAGATAGAACAAACATATAATGAATTGCATGAAACTTAGAAAAGAAAACAATGAAAAGAAGGGAGTACTTCACTCATTAGCTTATCACAGGGATCCTGAATTATGATGCCAGTTTAGCTTTGTCCAGTCTGCTACTTCGAAATCAACATACAATAGCCTCCAATGTTCAGCAAAAAGTCTATAGTAAATCCAACAATTTTATTCCACACCGAATACTTCTAATGTAGAAGTATTTATACAAAATGTTATTATAAATATCCTAGGATAAATATAGGAATATCTTTAGGAAATAGAAAATATCTTTACAAAATAAAAGGGACAAATGGTTAACAAATCAGCAAGCTGTCCTCTTATCCAAAATAAATAGAACTACTTTATCTAACAAGGAGCCTTTGAGTGATTAGCTATCCTACTTTGCTGGCTACTAGAAAATATCTTCATTTGAGTTGCCTTATCTAATACTCTTTCAACTAATACCCTTTCACGCTACTCTTTAACACTGATACAGTTTTGACTAATATTTCCACTGTTTACTACTATAAAAATATATCTTTTTGCGGTAAAAATCAACAGACTATCCTTTTATTTCACTGTTTCTTTTTTACTGTTTTTCAAGGTGATTTTCTTCACTATTTTACCTCTCATTGTTACATTAAATCTGTAAATGTTTTCCACTATTTTTCATTGGGAATTTTGACATTCTTTAGCTTTCTGAAATTCTCATCGGTTTCTGTGTATCTAGAAAAGGTGGGCTTGAATAGAAAGAGATGTTTAATCTCATGTTGTAGAAAAAACAATTCTTCAAAGTGTTGAAGGAGGACTTTTCCTGTGGGAGTGCCTTGTGGTAATGGTTTTTTGACTTGCTCCTTGGAAAATTCCCTTATCTTTTTATCATAATACTTCTAGGGCATCAGTTTTTCATTAAAAACATGGATGTCTGGCAAGCCCCCCTGTCTTAAGTTTGTGTATTTTACCATAAACTTTGTTATGGAAATGTTCATTGATTCACATTTCTATTCCAGGTTGTTCATCAAATTCTTCTTAGTTACAACCTTTTTAATCTGTAAGATTGTTTCTGTTCTGTCTAATACCTGTAATTCCTCTAATTCTACCATGTTCTTGTTGTTTAAGAATGTGATGAGTTTTAAAGCCTGAGCGGGCTTATTAGTTAACTCATCCCTGGTCTTTTAAATTTCTGCCTGAGCTGCTAATAATAAGTCTCTCTACTCATATATAACCTGAATTAAAGGCCATTAAGTGTGAATGGATTCAATTATGTTTGTCCATAGATGATTTTTTACAAATGAAATTTGTTCAGTGAAAGTTAGCTCCTTTTGTAAGCCCTTGATTTGTTCTCCAAGTCTGATTGCCTTCCATTCATGGGTTTTAGCACTTATTAGAGCTAACTTATTTGTAGCTTCAAGGTTATCAATCATCTTCTTTAGACTGTTGATTTCATTATTTTTCAAAGACAATTCCTCCATAGCTTTTACAATTTGACCTGATCCATCTATTTGTTGAACCTATGTTGTAGAAGAATTTGTGGCTGAAGTAGTAGCTGAAATCACTGGCACTGCAGTTTCCAGTGGTTCTTTTGGTGCTATTTTTTCTCCTAATGTTGAAGCCACTACTGTGGTAATCACTGGTATAACTGAGGGAATGATAGGAGTGTCAGTTTATTTCACAATTTCCTTATCTTGGACAAGTTGGTCCATTTGGGATTCCATTTCTTTGATCTAAGCAGTTAATTTGAGGATGAGCTTCATCATCTCTTATTTTTCAGTTTGATCTTGAAGGATTTCTTTGGTTTGTGGATGCTCACTTTGAGGAAGCTTAAGCTGTTTCCTTAAAGCTGCTATATCTTCATTCTTTTTCTTTATCAATAATTCTGCTTCTTGAATTTTGAGGGATCATATCCCACCTGTAAAACTAAATCTTCTAAGGCTTTAATCCTTAGGTCCTTTGCATACAAAGATCCCTTGTCTAACTTCATTTGATCATGCATATTAAGAATATTATTATGTAACTTGGTAGCACTCATTTCCTTTGTCACCACTGTTGAATATAACATTTTAGAGCTATGTCTATGAAATTCAATTTGGTCTAGCTCATGCACATTTTCAGTATCTACCTCAAGCACCATATTTTTATAATCTGCCACTGTCTTTGGTGCTAAAGTAGTTGCTTGCAAAAATGACATAATCATCTTGTTTGTAGAATAATCAAAGGTTGTCAGTAGCCTCTTTTGATTCCCTGGTTTTTGCTTGAGTAATTGAGAATATATCTCAGTCTTGATCTCCTCATTCTTCTGTTTTATCTGCTTATATTTCTCTTTGATATCTAAATCCTTTTCCTCAACTATTTGTGAGGAAGAGGCCTCCATATTTTGTGGTTTTTCAATCATTTGAGTATCATTTTTACCTATTGTTTGCTCTTTTTCAATCTCTACAATAGTTTCATTGACTATCACTGTAGCTTCATCATTATTTACCTCTGGCTCATTTATATCTTCAATATCAATTACCTTTTCTTTCCCAACTGAACTGAATTTAAGACTTTTATTATAAATCAGTTTGAATTTAGTTTCTATAGTTGTTTCTACTGTGTATGCTCCTTCTTCTCTGCCTCTTTTTGCAGATATTTCTGGTTTCTTTACAACTTCAAGGGCTTGTGTTGTAACCATTTTTCCTGTTGTCTCTGTATTAGTAGCTGTATCTATCAGTGTGTTCTCCACCCATTCTGCTTGATTGGAAAACTTATCAATCTCTACCTTAAGCTCGTGTATGAAGGGTGTTAGTTTACATTTTACCCTTAAATTTCTCAAGATCCATTGAGGATCATAATTCCATGGAAAACTTTCTTGAAATTTATCTCTGCTAGTCTCTTTGTGATTTCTTTTTCTACCTCTCTGTTGTTTATGACATTGAAAGGACCAACCTGATTCTTTAGCTTGAATTGAGTCTTTTTCCTGGGAGTTAAGAAGTTAATAGAGTCAGAATTGAGAATTTGTCTTAAATACTCCAATGCAAAAATTCTCATGCTCATATATTTTGGCAAATTATAAGGTAATAATTTGGATCCAAAAATTCTTATCTTTGTATGCTTTTCATAAAGAAACTAGTCTCCCATTTTATTATGTTCTGATAGTTTCAAGATTCTTTTCATTTCTTCATTGACTCTGGGCTGCTCTACTTTGTATAAAATGTTCATTGCTGGATGTAGAAAAAGGTCTAAAAAATCTGTGTAGGTGAACTCAATACCCTCTTTCCTGAGAAAGGAAGTCCAGAAGATAATGGATAAAGGCTTACCATCCAAGTCCATCTTTTGCAATGCAATTGGAAAATTATCAGCTTGGAAGAATAAAAATAAGTGAAACAAGTAGGATGAGCATCTAAAAACCCCTTCAGTGGGTAGTTTGGTCAGACGATAATGAATATTTTCTGTTATGAATCTGGCATAATAAAAAATGACTGTTGGAGGTTGGCTTGGAGATAAGGTGGATAGAAATCCAAGAATGGATTCATCAGTGAATCCATCTTTAAAGTATCCCAGTATAAAAGATAGCATTTAGATAATATTTCTAGACCCTTCAGGAAATTTGGCTGTGGAATAAGGAGGGTTTAACTTAGGAATGTCAACATGGGAAAGCAAAAAGTTTTGAAATATCATAAACTTCTTTGGGAAATCCAGGCCTACGTACAATTGGGTCAAAGCTTCTATAGATAGGGCGAATGATTGAGGATTAGAATATAATTGCAAAATTTTATTTATTGATTCTGCTGTGATGGTAAAAATGATTTCTCTGTCAGCATTAAAAATGGCCCTTTGGTCTGGTTCATAATGTTTTTGACATAATCTAACAAGGTCTTGTCCAGGGTGGGTCAATGGAACTACATATTTGGGAAAATGAGTCTCCCAAATAGGCATTTCATCCTTGTCCAAGTATTTATCGTAGCACCAATTATGTATTTCTAAGAGGTTGAATTCTAAAACAAGATCAAAAATATTATAGTCCATATCAGTCAATGGAAGGGTTTCTACAGTAGCTATAGGTGGCTGGAGGGGATTTACTGATACAGTGGATTTAGTAGTGAGGACTGGAGTAGATTTAACATCTTTAGATGTTACATATTTAGGAGGTTTGGATCCTCTAGGCTTGGTTGATTTAGAACCTCTAGGTTTAGTTGTGATCTGATTTTTGGTCATTTTGGAATAACTACTGCAAGCTTAAATTGTTTGCAAGAGTTTTTTTTCTTTGTCAAGGGATATAAACTGGGATAAGATAGAAAACGAGGTTTTCCTAAATATATTGGTCTGTAAAAAAGGAGTTTTTAAGATATCTGTAGGATTTAAACCCTTTTCTGTCTTTGAAATTGATCTTCAGAGGTCACAAATTGAGGATATTGGCTTCAAAAGTGGTTTTTTTGAACACATAATTTTCTGGGAAAAATTGGCCAGGGTTTGGCCTCTTTTTCAGGCCTTTTTTTAGGCAAATTAGTTCGATAAAACCCTTAATTACAAGCCTGGTTTAATCATTCATGGTCTAAACTTTAAATTGCAGGTTTTAACTGTCAAGAAATACCTCTAAACGCAGGTATTTGGTTGCTTGAAAGGTTCTTGAGAAGATATTGGTTTATTCTGAGAACTAGTCTGGATTGCTGGTGCAGTGAATGGTTTTACTAGTCTTCAATGGGGAATCTGTGGTCAAGTTTTGATTTTCTATAGGTATAAGTCGACAATTTGAGTAAAGGGTTCTTACATAGTCAAGCGGAGCTCTTTTACAGTCCCAAATGCACAAATAAACATTAGAAATGGTATATCAAATTTTTTAAACTTTGATATTTAATTATCATAAATGCATTAAATGCAGGTCTCATCAAATGGCAGGAGCGGTTTTATTTTAAAATGGGAAAGTGGCAGCAGTTTTCGCGTTCAATTCTAGTGGTAAGTGGTTTCTATTGAAACAAACTCAATCCAATAAAAACCTGCCACGTCATAAGAGGAAGAAATGGTGAAACAACCCATTTCAGGTCCATTTGGGCTTCGGGTGGATGATCAATTTGTGAGCACGACATCGATCTTGCACCGTTGGATTTGATAATCGGGAGTGAAGGGTTGGGATCTCTTTTGGAGGGTGCGACAAAGAAAAGGTGGGGCTGGGATTTACATTGGCATTGGAGGTTAAAACATGGTTAAAAAACCTTTATAAAATATGAATTTGATCAAAGGTTCTATATATGCAAAGTTGGGATTTATACATATGGTGGCAGGATCTAGGCATGGTTAAAGAAATATACATGGAAGGTTAACCATATAAATCATAAGGCTTTACATAATAGAAGAGGAGATATGCTTATTTATGCGAAGTGAAGTTAAGTATGCACTTTGGGTTAACTTTATATAAGGCGTGGGGCTTTATATAACGTGGATAAATATGAAAAGGGAAAGGCTTAAGTTTTGCGATGTTTAACCTTAGCCTTAGGTTAAAAAGGTGACTTTTCTTGAAAAGAGGCAGATTGTTGCATGTGCGGGAGTTTCCAAGATTTTTCAACCTTATAAAGTGATAAAACATTTTTCATAACTTAGGCTAAAATGCTATGAGCGAGGTACATGTATTTTATTACAAAATACATAGGATATGCTTAAATACACATCTTTGCGCTATTTATTTTATTATATAGCTTTTAAACCTGTTGAAGGGTCTAATAACCATAAGGGGTGGGGTATTTAATTATAGTTAGTTTTAGACCAAAGGGAGCATTATTTGGGTTTTTAATTTAACATGTGGATAATATATTTGGTCAAAAATATCTATAATAGTGGGTTTTTGGGGATATTTAGATATAGGGATTTATATAAATAGGATAAGGTTTAGTCTAGGGAATTAATAGACTAGGTTAGAAGTTAATATGACAAGGGGGGATGGAATACACAAAAATACACTAAATGACCAAGTAAAGTGAATAAATAAAAGCAAAGCTTATTATTTCATCATTTCGCCAATTTAGTTAGGATAGAGTGTTTTTTGAGGGTTTTTATATTCTTTATGAATGAAGGAAGTTAATTAAATGGGATTTTAGGTTTCATTAAGTAAGAAAGAGTCCTTACTTAGGAAAATGAGTTAAAAAGTGTGAATGAGGAATAAATAATGGTAAAGGGGATTTTAATCATAAGAACTCAACATTTTTCACTATCCAGTCATCGAGCCTTGGGTCTGGTCCCAACAAAAGTCAAAGAAATGCTCTAAGCCTATTTGACTGATAGTCTAGAATACTGAATACTTATAGGGAAGGGAAAATTAGTGATTTTTTTCCCCGGTGATGAATATTACATATTTTTTCCACTTCTTTCTACCCACCCAACATTACTCTAACATTTTTTCTTCCTTTTAGTAGGTGCATTTAAGCTTGCAACCTTGAAACATTTTATTCTTTTGAAATCATAAAACTATCTAATTCTACCTTATTTCATCTGAGGGCTCAGATTAAACTAATAAGTTCCTCATTATTCTCTACCTATCTACTGATTAGTTAGGATTAAATTGTCTGACCAATCTTTATTCACTATCTAACACATGGAAATTGAAAACATGACAAGTCAAGTTTAAATAGTTTAACTCATCATGGATTATGGCATTTATTGACACTCTCCCATAATTATTTTCAAAAAGTAAAAATAAGTGGCATTTGGACTAGCACACTTTCATGTTTTATTCTTATTTTTTTTCTTTTGGGGTCTATATTGTTTTAAGTCCTTTGATCTTTCTTTTAGGATTTTTTACCTTCTTTTTTATTTTTTATTATTTTTTATTATTTTTATTTTTTTCCTTCAAAATATGGGAAAACAACTTGCAGAAAGCAAGGTATGTACATATTTTACAAGACTATCATAAGTCAATTCAAAATTATGAATCCTATATTTATAGGACCCTAATAGTGGCATCACACGGGGATGGAATTTCTTGGTGAAATGTCAAGAACTCTAAGACTAGTAGCCTTCAATTTTGACCATGATGATCCAGTAATTGTCTTTTTTTTTCTGCAAAAACTCATATTTATGACATTTTACTCTTCAAAGCTTAGGGCCTTCTCTCTAGGCTTCAAATTTGGAAATAAAATATTCAATCCAATCTAAAAACTTCAATGGATATTTACAATGATGTAAAAAGTAACTGGAACTAACTATTGGTTAACTCAGAAGAAAAGTAGTGTTTGAGCATTCTACCAATTAACTGGTCCTTCTTGAATATCTATTCCATTCAAATATTTGATGAAGAAAGCATTGCTACCCCTATATCCATAAATTACAAAAGGTCATTTCCATAGAAAGTCAAACTTTCCATGTTTACCTTTGTCCTCTCTCCTAGAATCCCACTTTAACACTTGATCTCCAATGTAAAAGTCATCTTATTTACTTCTTTTATCAAACATTTTCTTGATTTTATCATGAATGAATTGTGATTTCTTATAAACTTCTTCCCTTGTTTGTTGTAGATGAATAGTTTAATTTATCCTCCTTTGTATATCATTGATTTCCACTTGTGATTCTTGAATGATCTTCATTACTGGAACACCTAAGGACGATGGGAAAATTACATCCATCCCATAAACAATTTGATAAGGGGAAGTGCCAATTGAATTTTTGGTAGTAAGTCTATCTGCCCATAAGGCATAGACTAAATTTTTATTCCAAGTCTTTTTGTTATATTCAAGTAATTTTTTAATGATATTTACAAGGCTTTTATTTGAAGATTCAGCTAGGCCATTACCCTGAGGGTAATAAGCAGTAGAGTGGCCTAGGGTCATATGGTACTTGTGACAGAAGGCAATCATTTTATTAGATTTAAATGTTGTTGCATTATCAGTAATTATTTTATGAGGGCATCCAAATCTAGATAAAAGGTTGTTTTCTATGAAAGAGATAATGACTGTGTCAGTGGCTTGTCTAGTATGAATGGCTTCAATCCACTTAGTAAAGTAATTTGTGTCAGTCAAAATCCACTTATGTTTTCCAGAGGATGGGGGGTGAATTTATCCAATGAAGTTTGAACCCCATTTTTGAAATGGCATCTCAGTTGAAATTGGCTTTAAGGGTAAAGATAACAATTTCTTTTTTCCTTCAAAAATTTGACATTTGTGACATGAAGTAACAAATTTCTTAACATCAACAAATAAGGTAGGCCAGTAAAAACAAGCTCTCAGGATCTTATTTGCTGTACTTTTCCAATATAAGTGTCCTCCATAGTCACCTTCATGAAATTCTTCAAGTATTTTGTCAGCTTCTGCTTTTAGTAAACAATTTAGTAATATCCCACTATGTTCTTTCCAATAAAGCACATTATCTAAAATACAAAATCTCATTGCTTTTAAGCTTAAGAAATATGGATTTTGTCCTTGATAATATAGGAGGAGCTTGTAATTTTGTAAGTACAAAGATAATATCTGAGTACCAAGGTGAATCTAGAAAGGCTTCACTGATCATTGGAGTCGCCATCTCTTCTTAGTCATCAATCTGAGCAATAAAATTTATGTCTAATGCATTGCAGTTGGATTCAACCATCAATATGGCTAATCCTTATCCTTTAATGAGTTTTGCTGGTTTGATTTCTATGTCATATTCTAGGATAGTGGTAATCCACTTACCTCTTCTTCCATCAGGACCATCCTGATTAAGAATGTCTTTAACTATAGAATTAGGGACATATGCAATTATGTGGGACTAGAGAATGTAAACTCTGAAATATTTTATGGCCTTAACCAAAGCTAAGGCTTGTTTCTCCATTATGTTATATTTCAAAGGCACATATCTAAGGGTCTTACTAAAAAAATCTATAGGCTGCTCAAAACCTTGATCATTCTTCTGCATTAAAACTACAGTAGTGGTATGCTCTGAGGCAAATGAAAAAATTATAAAGTCTTTCTTGAAATCTGAACTGATTAGGATTGGTATTTTAGTTAAAGCCTGTTTTATGGATTCAAATGATTTTTTTTCTTCAACAGTCCATTTTAAGGTTGAGTCTTTTTTGAGCATATTGTTCAGTTCTCTAATGATTTCAGCTAAGTTTGAAATAAATCTTCTCAAAAAATTAATTTTACCTAAAAATGCTTGTAACTCTTTTATATTTCTAGGTGGATGAATGTTCAAAATAGCTTCTATTCTAGCAAGATCTATCCTAATACCTTCTTTTGAAATTATGTGTCCTAGTAACTTACCCTCCTCTAATCCAAAAAGACTTTTCTTAGGGTTCAAAGATATGCCAAATTTTCTACATTTAATAAAGACTTGTCTCAAATGATCCAAGTGTTTATTATCTGACTTAGAAAATACAGTAATATCATCTAAATAAATAACCAATAAATCATGAATCTCCTTTGCAAAGGCTATGTCCATAGCCCTCTGAAAGGTTTCTCTTGCATTCATCAGACCAAAGGGGATTTTCACATACATGAAAGTGCCCCAAGGAGTGGTAAAAGTTGTTTTAGCTTGATCTTCTTTTTGGACAAGAATCTGGTTGTATCCTGAAAAACCATCTAACAAAGAAATTCTAGAGGAACCAACTACCCTTTGTAATATATCATCCATTTTAGTAAAGGTTAATTATCCTTCAAAGATACTTTGTTAAGATTTCTAAAGTCGACACATAATCTAATTTCACCTGTTTTCTTTCTTGTTGGTACTAGGTTTGAAACCCAATCAGAATATCTAATTGATGCAATAATTTGAGCATCATACATGTGTTTTACTTCCTTTTCTATCAAAGGTAATAGAACAAGATTAATTCTCCTCAATTTTTGTTTGAATGGATTTTTATCATCTTTTATGGGAATTTTGTGTTGGATTATGTTTTTATCATAAGCTTTAAGATCTTCATAACTACAAGAAAACACATCTTGGTATTCCTTTAAAAGATCAATGTATTTTTCTTTTTCTTGTGGAGGTAAAGATTTAGACAGTTTAATTATTTTTGGTTCTAATTTTGTCCTAATGTTACATTCTTCAATTTCAGACCTAACTGGTTCCATTTTTTTTCTTTTTAGGCACATCATTGGAATCAAAAATATCTTCCAAAGGAGTTAAACCTTGAGGCAAAAAGTTATCTTTTATATCTAACATGTCAATTTCTTCTTCAATGATTTCCTCTATATCTACCTTCTCTAAGTTATCTATGTCATATTGAGTAAATACAGTGGGTTTGTTAAATTTATGTAAATATATGTTATCTATTTCAAAATTAAAATCTGAATCTATATTACATTCTGTATCTATTTTACAATTTTGAAATTCTTCCTCATTATTTAAGAAATGGTAAATCTGTTCATCCTAAGAGAAAATGTGTCGGTACTTGAGGTTGTCTGGGATAATTGGCCTATTTTTAACCTCAGCAGTATACCTATGAGTTGGTTGGAATGGTAAGTTACAAGTACTAGCAAAAGTTGCCAGACAATGTGCTTGAGTATTTTGTTTTCTGGGTATAGCAGTAAACTTGCATTCCAATAAATCATCAGTTAAATCAATTTCTATATCTCTATATCTGGCTAGTCTAGGATTATAAACATAATAATCTCCATTTATTTTATTTATGATTAATTCTGAATCTCCCATGATTAGTATTATTTTTCCTCCTAAGTTTCTGATGATCTGGAGGCCTAGAATGAGTGCCTCATATTTAGCCATATTGTTGGTGCATTTGAAGTTAAGTTTGAAGGCATGTCCTTCTGAATGATTATTTTCCATATTTGTAATCCATACTCCCAATCCTACTCCTAATTTGTTTACAAAACCATCAAAGTCTAAGTGCCAAAGGGACTCATGAAATATGTTGTCATTGTTTGGTTTTGGCTTTTTATCAATCAGTTCAGTTTGGATTTCATTGTTATCAGAGTTACATAAAATAAAAGAGTCAAGGTCAGTTGGTGTAGAATAAATGGGGTAATTTATGGATATCTCAACACTACTGACCATGAATTTCGTTAATATTTCCCTATATAGATTTTTGGGTTGACCAAACACTGATATAGTAGCACAACTCATGTCCAATTGTAAAGATCCCTGCAACTTTTCTCCCCATGAGCGAGAAAGAAGCATACCATATTTTGCTGGGATGTCAGCTACTACAATGTCCATTACCATACTCTTACTAGGGTACTGAACTAAAGTAACACATAAGTCTTTAATCAATCCTAAGAATTTAACTTTGCTAGAGTAAAATGAAAACAAATCTTTGTAAGGCCTGGTTATTTCTAGATTAAGAGTTTCCATGATAGATTTGGGCATTAAGTTATGGGAAGATCCTGAATATAACATAGCATTGTGTAAAATATGATCGTGAATGGTAAGACTTATATAGAAAGGAGGGGTTGATCCATATGAATGCTTTCCATTCACATTAGTGCCGAAAATCAACTCTGGTTGATCATCATTCAAATTAATGACATCTTCACCATCATTCATATTCAAAGTTTCAGTTATAGTTGATTTTTATAAGTCATTTTAAACCAATTCTGTTAAAGGAATAGGTATTTTTAACTTTGAAATTTCAGATTAAATATTGAATGAGGGTTGAGATTTACTAATTTGAACTAATTCATCTTTAGTAACTGTAATCTGAGTTGGTTTTTCTTGATTTTCAATAGTTATATTTCTATCTTCAATTGTCTTAGCATTCTGTGTCTGAGTTTCTTGAGTTTTGTTGCTTTTAATTTTCTTTTCAGGGATTGTTTGTGCGGTAGCAGAAATTTTATCAGACTTAGAACTATCAGCAAGTGTTCTGGGATTATATGTTCTAGGATTTGTTGATCAGCAGGAATCTTTTTAGGATCAGAATTCGTTGTTTTTACTGAATTAGAAGCTTTAGTAGTATTAGCTTTTTGTGCCTCATTGGAAGATTGAGCTACTTCATCAATAATATCAACAATCTTGGGACTTGTTGGTTTTTTAGGACTGGAAGGATTAGAATTTTGCTTATTTTCCCTTGGGAGAATTTGCAAAACTTTTGTTTTTGGTGCTTTTACATTTTTCTTGTTTTGAATTTGGGAATTTTTTTTGTATAAGAATTATTATTTTTCTTATGTCTAAGGCTATATTGACTATGTATTTCATTTATGGCAAAGTCATAACCCTGTTTGTAGTCAAAGGATTCACTAGAGTTTAATTTGAGTTGCTGAAGCTCAAATAGTTCCAGATCTTCCTAAGTGGGGAAAATGGTGTTGTTTTCATCTATTCCCATTAGATGATTGATGTCATCCTCATATTCATCATTATTTTGAGAACTTTCAGCATATTTCTCTTGAAATGGGGACCTAATGTTTTGGTCTGGAGCTACTTCTTTAGCTTTTCCAGAATTATTGTTTTTTTTTAAATTGGGATTTCTAATCTGAGGTTTATTATCCCATTGAGGTTTTATATCTATATTATCTAATATTTCTACCACCCTTTCTAAATTTTTAGCTAAAATGTCTATTTTTGCATCTGAATTTGAATTTTATTCTTTGATAGTCACTCTTCTTTCATTTCCGAGTCTAGCTTTTTTAGCCAATATGTTTATTTCTACACTTCTGACATCTTCTTGATTTTTTTCTAAAGTGTCTGCACCTCTTTTTCTTAATTGATAAGCCATATCTACATCAAATCCATCAGGGAATTTGAGCAGAACAGAATAAGGAGTAGGTTTAAGAATTGCAGGGATAGAATTATAGACACTATTATACCTAGTGCAGTAATCCTGAACTGACTCATTTGCAGCTCTTTTTAATGCATCAAATTCAGATAATATTTGAAGGGGGTTATTTTTCTTTTCCCATTTATTCAAAAATTTCCTATGAAATACAGCTAAATCAATTATGCTACCAGCAACTAGATATTTAAACCATTTCTTTACTTCTCAAGTCAAACTTTGAGCAAACAATCTCATTTTAACATGTGATTCATCTATTTCATAAATTTCAAAGAAGCCTGTGACTTTAGTTACGTGTTGCTGAGAAGTATATTGTGTAGTACCATCAAACAGTGGTATTTTGTTTTGATAATCTTGAGGCATGTTATGCAACTATTGAGGTAAGAAAAGGGGAGCATATCTAGCAGCCATGGCTTGAAGCTTTGTTGAGCTGGAAGGTATAATAGTAATGACAGGTGTAGTGCTGGATATGGTAGCTGATGAACTGAAAACTATAGTTGAAGAGATGGGAAATGAAGATGGTATGTAAATGGAATTGCTGGGAAATAAACATGTGGTGCTTATAAAATCTGAATGTAAAGTAGTGGATGCAGTGGATTGAGTGGATGAAGGAAATAATATCCTAGGCTACAAAGGCAATATAGGAATGAAATGATCTATAGATGAACTTGCAGTGGTATCTATAAATGAAGTAACAACATATAAAGATGAATCTGATGTTGGTATTTTGTTGTATGCAATTGAGAAACTGGAGGTTTTATGTAAGACAAAATATGAGCTAATTAAATAGCTTCATCAATATATTTAATCAATGTAACATTGTAGTGTTCCCAAATTAGGAAAATGATACAACAATGAGAATATCTTAAGATATTCTAAAGTTGGAGTTGCAAAAATATGCAAACACAATGACGAAGGAGCAGCAACACTCAACTCATAGAAATGTGAGAGAAAATCATAGCCATCTCATTAAATAATAGCAGCAAAAAATACATACAATATCTTGAGGAAATGTTACACAACATAGGAAAGGTTCAACCTCAAGAGATAAGTACATGAAATATAATAAAACCACTACTATACATGTAAGCTCAAGCTATGATAGCACAGTCCATGAAGGGAAACTGCTGCATAATAGTGTAAATACACAAATATGTTAATATTTGGCTCAAATACAATAGGGGGAGCAAGATCTCAACCCTTGGAAACAATAATTCACAATCCTTAGAAGGATTGGCTGCAAAACATACAAAATAACAATTCTACAGAAATGTTGGAGTTGATGGGTAGCTGCAGCAACTCAAGAATTGGAAAAAAGTGTAGAAGAATGAAGATGATACAACCAGTGACAAGATCTCCTCCAATGGATCTCTAGAATGAAAGGCTGACCCTCTCACCTAAGATCTCACCCTCCAAAAGTATCTTCAAAGCCCCACTGGAAATGCTCCACTAAAATAACGCAGTCACTGGATGAAACTATGCTGTAGGGCTAGGGGATGAGTTGGCCTTGATGCCAAAGTCTGTAATAAGATCCAGAATGCCTCCAATCTGATCTCCCAAAGAGAAGAGAGACTCCTCCTCTGAAAAATAGCTAATGGAGGTGGTGTAGTGAACCCTCACTGCAACACCCAGCAACACAGTATTATTCTGCTACAGAAATAACGTTGTCTTGATGGATGATGCTTGGCCTCAAGCCAAGATGTGAGGAAAATTAGTGCAATCCCTCAAGAGGCCTCTCAAGAAGGAGAAGGAATCCTAAACAGGAATTCCCCTGGCAACTCTTGCTAAACAACAAAGAATGCACAATTGTCTGAATAGACAGTGAGATGAATAATACAAGCATGAATAACAATGGCTGCCTTGCCCTCCTTTTAAACAAGTGAAAGCTCTCTCTCCATGGGCCCCATCCATTAGGGTTTTATCCACCAAATATCCTCTTCCTCATTCACACTTCGCTGTCTCATAAAGTGATCCACTCCTCCTATGGTAGCGCTATTGACTTGGTCAAACATGACCTTGTCTTCATGCATTTTCCCATTTTCACACTTGAGGGTGAAAAATGAAGCTACTCTGATGATCACTTTCACATTATGAGGGGATTTATTCATGTATTCAATAAGAATGGGTTCCCTTACCCATTCATTGAGCTGCTAGGTGATAAATGATTAATATTCCATTTAGCTATGAGCTAAAATGGGAATATTACAGTCCTCCCCTCCCAAATGTTGCTTGTCCTCAAGCAACTGCAAGGATAGAACTGAGAAACTTGCACCCAAGGTATGGATTCTAAAATATGCTGAGGAACATCTCCTCCCATGTGCATCCTCTATCCCCAAGCAATCTTCCATACAAAGTGAGTTACCTCCCAACATGGCAACTCCTGAAAATCTCCTTCCACATCAAGCTCTAGAAATGAAGGTGGGATGAAAATATAAACATGGTAAGCATCATAGCCTACCCCAAGCTATCCTTCTCTCCACTTATGATAAATGTAGAGTGTATGCTGATCCTGGGCTACAAAATTATTGCCCTCACATGGCAAGGTGAAGAACAATCCTCCAAAAAGTTCTCCTCCAACATTGAAAAACAAGCTGGCCCAACACAATCCATCCATGATGAATAGGACATGATCATCATAGAAAATATTAATGAGAAGTTTGCTGAAGGTTTTACATGATGGTATATGACATAAACAATGTCTCAAAATGACACTGCGCAGTCTCATCCAATGCAACTTTAGAAAACAGTATGGCAAGTAACATACAAAAATCATCACTTCTACTAATGAATATTAAATGGATGAATGTGTTACCAATACATGATCAAATACTTGCCCATGATTATAAAATGGATGAATATCAACTTCATGGCCCACCTCAAAAGAGAACAAACATGTGGCTGTGGTGGCCATATCTCCTCCCATGCTCCCATTAGAACATGTAGTGCAGAAAATGTGGGAATTCTCCCCACTCAAGGACACATCCAACTCATGTGTCTTTCTCATAATCATGCTTCTCATACAAATCTGACCCATATCAGAAAATGAATTCATGCTCAACAAAAAAATGAAGGAAATATTGATGGTTTCATATGGTTCTTGAGGATACCAATAGTCTCCTAGATGTGTACAATGCAATTTTACAAGTTGTTGCTTGAGAAAAGTAGAAGGCAAAATGTTTCTTTTTACATGGTCAATCATGCATGTCTTCATATGGTGAATGTTTGGGTGCAACAACTGAACATACATGTGATAATAAAACTTTTTCCCAAGGCCACATAAAAGATGATTGCCTCCATCATATAGATTGGCCCAACTATGAACATGGAGCAATATGAAAAGCTTGCCCTCTTGTGAAGCAATGCACTGCATAGTAATGGTAAGAGTATGAAAATCAATGAATGTATAAAACAATGTTACCGATGAAATAGGTAACCTGACCTCAAAACGAGAACTCTAGCTCAAAAAGTCTCAAAAAACATGAAAAACACCCCAAAAACAAAAAGTGTGTCTTCCAAAATGCACTTGGTTTTTTTTGAAGGTCAAATTTCAACATTTTATAAAATTGTACTAAAAATAAAATTGTTTGTTGAAGAAAGGATTGAAAAAACACCCTCAAAACAAAACCAGTTGATGCTGGAATAACAAAAAAAAAAATTGTGTCATAATTTTGACACTTGTAACAATGGAATTAAAGACAACATATTAGGAAATTTTTTAAAATTGTAAATTTCTAACATTTTTGATAGATGATGTTAAATATAAAAAAGTATATGTATGAAGGGCTTATCATTTCAAACAATTTTCATCCATGTTGTTAAACATAAAATATCTTGAGTCTAAGCAACCCCAAAATTGTAATTATTGTCAACCATAACATTAAAGATAAAATTTGGTAGCGCATAAAAACCTTAATGACAAGTTGTAAATCTAAAGTTTTTCAATCTTAAGTTTTCAACATACTTGAACAATGAAATTATGGAGAAATTATAAGACTTAAACAATTTTAAAAAATGAACAAGTAAATGAAAAAATTATCATTGAACAGAAACAAGTAAGAGTAATTTTAATTTTAAAGGATAAAAACTTATATTTTTTCAAATCTTAGCATAAGACAAATTTAAATTTAATTTCAACCAAAACCTAAAAATCAAGCATCAAAACAAAGTGTTCCCTTTCAATGACGCATATAATTATTAAAAATTTTAAAAGTATCTTATATCAAATGGTAACAATACATAATATCATGGTAATATCACTGCATAATCTAAAAATTCAACATTAGTTTCTATTTTCTATTTTACTTATAATTAAAATATCAACATTGGTACATTGAATATAACAAATTATTTTTGTAATTCATTGTTGCATTGTCGATATTCTAAAGAGATGAATTCTTCATAATTAAAACATATAATCCAACAAACATATAAATGTATCATAACTTCATGAAAAATGAGATGGAAGTCAAATTTTTATTTCAAGTTACCATGCAAACATCAATTACATAAAAGTGTCTTAGATAGTTATTCAAAATCAACCATGGGTTACGGCACACCATCATAACCTACATTTGCAAGATCAATGGCTCTATAGACGGGTGCATGATCCATATTCTCGCTGTAACTAGTGCTCCATCTGAGTCAACATGCATGCCCACCATTTCAGAGTTCAAATGTCTTGTATATCTACGACTACTTTCTGCAGAGTCCCATCTCAATAGTAATTGTTCTGGTAGAAATTTATTCAAAATATTTATGGTCTTCAACTGAAGAGTTCCTCTCTTTGTCAAATTGAATTCATATACAAGTATGTCAACATCCTCCAATTTTAAGACATCTGTGCAGCGACGATTTATATTTGTGCCCTTTCTTTTTCTCTTTCTGCCAATTTTTTTTTCAGCTACCATCTCTGGCTTGTACACACCATTGAAAGGGTGGGTACTTGTGGCATACCAATGTACATCAACAGCTGTAATATCTTCATTTTTATTAATGAACTTTATAACCTTCGCAATCCAGAATGGATAGCCAAGTGGATCTTCATCTTCTAACACTGCTATCATGAAACCCCCCTTAACATCCTGCATAGAACCCCTGTAAATGTCTTCCATGGCTTCACATTGTGACTTGATCTTCTAGAACCAATATAGATTCTCTTTCCTCTACCTATGGAGAATTAACAATATCTTGAGACTGTTTTCATTCAACAATGTGTGTTTCCTGATGTTCATTTGGCATATTTTGTGGCCAAAAAAAAGGAGTCTTCAAAAGCATATCCACATTTCTTGATCTTGAAATCATATCACTTTGATTTCTGAAAAAAGACTCCCACCAAAGTAAATCAGCAACATCGAAGTACTCATATGTATCTCTAATACATATTTTAATTTCCTCTAGACATTCAGAATAATTCATGTCTCTCTTATGCCTTCGTGCATTATGGAGTTCAGAAACTAATTGTAATAACAATATCTTTGATGAAAATATTGGACGCTCTGGAATGAACTTAAAAAATGCTAAACCTGATGATGGCCCCCATTCTGCAACAGTTGAATACTTCTTGCCCCATATAAGTGTTATCCCATTAATTTTTTTGATACGAAATTGATGCTGGAATCTAATGTTGTTAAGTTGTTCAATGCATTTCTCCTCACCATTCTATCCCAAAATAAACCTTTTCATGTCAATAGTTTCTTCCAACACATGAAAAATAGGTTCTGGAATGTACGATTTCTTAATACATTCAATTAATGATGGCAGGCTCCCAACACCTTTCCTCCTCAATGTTACTGAAAAACGACTTAACATTTGATCAATATGATCATGAGTATGCCCAAGAAGAAGGAAACCAACCTTTATCTTTTTAAAAATTCCCAATTCAACGAGCATGCTTAGATACCCAAAAAGAACTTGATTTTTGTTTTCACGACTTGTGTTGTCTAATTGTAAATACAAAAATTCAGGAGGAATACCAAACCAATGAGTAACCACATCATGGATTATAGTTATGGTCAGATTTGCATCATTGTAAATATTTGGAGTTGTGAATAAAACTCTTAGAAACATCTTCTCATTAAATACCATACAACCAACCAAGCGAAACTGAATGAAATTTTCCTCCTGTAATTTTTTGGCGTGCGGACAAAATGTGGAAGAAGTGTTTTCTTTTGGTCCATACCATCAATTATCAAACCCAGATATTTATTTGGATGATCATAACATTTCTTTCGATGTTTATACAACTTTTTCCTTTCACTTGTTTGTTGATTGCGATGCTCTTGAAGTTCTTTGACAATGGAATCTGTACATAAAATAAAAGAAACATATGAATAAATATATTTTCATAGTTGATAACTATCCAAATTTAAAAAACAATGTTTTGAACACATACCTCACTACCTTGTAAATTTATCTCTTTTTACTTTAAAGAAAGCATGTCTTTATAAATCATCTTAATATCTTGAGAATAAACATTTTTAGTTCAGTTTCCATATCCTTGTAAAATAAGAGTATGTAATAAAATTACATTTCCTTCAACAACTACACTTAATCTTTGTATATCATGAATATTTCTCGTCTCGAGAAATTATTTGGAATATGTATTGTCTCTTTATTTGGCATACACTCTCCATGATTTGAAAATAAGTCTTTCATCCATGTCTTAGCAGTATTTGCAAATGGCCCCACCTCTCATTTATAATGTGCTTCTGAATAATATGTGGGATCCCTTTCCAATCTATACGCAGAAATTTGAATAAATGATATATTATTCTTTGAGATTCTCCCAGTCACTCACACTTTATTTTAACTTCATGCACAATACAAAATCTCTTCTACCATTGATCATTAATTGCGGAAATAAAAACAATTGCATGCGCACATTAAAACCATAAACAATCACACATATGAACACAGTATTTTATGGGAAAGCTTAAAGTTGAAAACCCCCAACTATCTGTATATTATATTTCATAGAGATCATGTAACAATCATTATAAAAATCTCCTCACAAGCTCTCAATATAATCTCCAATTTCTACACACTAATCAAGCTATATCTAGCAAATCTCATGCTCCAATCTCTGCCACCTGATAGCCTGCCTCTACTGCGCAATCCCTGCTGAAGAATGGATCTAAATGAACTCAAATTGGTCCAGCCTTGACTACGTAATCCTCATTGGCATCTCCAGTCACTGTGTGTTGCAAATCATGCAACAGTATAGTCACAACTGATAGTCACATTGCTCTTTCACCTACCTCTTCACTGGTCTCCACTGAAACTGTCTATGCACTATAGTTAACTGATGTATTCTTTAGTTGATTAATGAGTTATTAATTAGTGAATTAATTAATAATTAATTCACACCACTCTCACTAGTGTATCAATCAGTTAGACTAGATACAACTAGCTCAACTATGTTTAACTCAGTTAAACTGAACACAACTCCATCAACTAGCTCAATAACTCCACCAAACTCTGTCACATGAGTTCTAAATGAAGTATCCATGCAATAGCTCCACTTAACCCTCAGGAATAGCGTAATTCCTTCTGTCAGCTCCTGTGCCACATCTGTGCACTTAACTGAAGTGCTCCGAGAGAATAAGATAATGTTTATAGTCCAAATATTATTAAGAGCTAATAATATTCGACATATCTATTTTTAGACTGGCAATCTAAAAATAGATTCTGCCCAATATGTCTAAAAATAGAAGTCCATCTATTTTTCCAACTTGACCATCCCTCCACAAATAGCATCCTGCAACTCATAGAATCATGATCGACATGTCTAAAAATAGACATAGTCTAAAAATAGACTTTGCGCCAAAAATAGCCCGCGGGCCCACTTAGTGAAGGCGACTTCTTTCCACTAAGCTTTGTCATCTTGTTGCATTCTCAACACTCCCTCTCAACAAGATATGGATTATCTGCAACCCCTATCCTGCCCCTGTGGTATTCGAATTTTCTCCTGGTGAGCGCCTTCGTCAAGATATCAGCATCCTGATCCTCCGTAGGAATGTATGAAAGTAACATGATCTTCTGCTACACACAATCTCTGATATGATGATACCGGATGTCAATGTGTTTAGATCTATCATGAAATACTGGATTAACCGAGAGTTTGATGCAACTCTGATTATCACAATAAATCACAGTAGGCTCTAAGTGTGAACCGAACAACCCGACCAGGATCTTCCTCATCCATATAGCCTCGCATGCAGCCAAAATTGCTGCCATATACTCGTCCTCTGCTGAAATGAGTGCCACGGATCTCTGCTTCCTGCTGTACCAAGAAACTGCTGTCGACCCGATACTGAAAATCCCTCCAGATGTGCTCTTTCTGTCCGTTGGGCTCCCTTCCCAATCTGCATCCGTGAAGCCACATAGCTTCACCTCATCCGACTGTCTGTACCATAATCCATATCCCGATGTGTCTCTGAGATATCTCAATACATGCTTCCCCGCCTTCCAAAAGAGCTTGGTAGGCTTAACCATAGCTTGTGAAAGCTGGTTAACTGCATAGCATATGTCGGGTCATGTATTGACCAGATACATAAGTGACCCCACCAACTGTCGATAAACAGTGGCATCCACTACCTCCGCTGAAGTAGCATCCTCCTTCCTCCATCCACCAGGAAGAGGAGTATCAACAGGCTTGCAGCCATACATGTTGAACTTCTCCAGTATCTCCCGGGCATACTTACCTTGAGAAACAAACAATCCACCACTGCGCTGCCAAATTTCCAATCCCAGGAAATAATGAAGGAGGCCCAAGTCCTTCATCTCAAACTCCTTTGCAAGATCAGCCTTGCATGAGTGTATCAACAGTTCATCACTTGTCAAAATCAAATCATCTACATAAAGTACAATGATCAGCAACTTACCCTCCACCACAATCTGGTATAGGTTAGGATTCGCCTCACTCTTGGAGAATCCAAGTCCGGTGAAATAACTGTCTATCCGTGTGTACCAAGCACGAGGTGCTTGTTTCAACCCATACAACGCTCTCTTGAGCCTGCACACATGCGACTCACTGCTGAAGATCTCGAAACCTTTGGGCTGCTCTATGTACACCTCCTCCTCAATGACTCCATTGAGGAACACAGTCTTCACATCCATCTGATGAATGTGCCACCCCATCTGCGCTGAGAGAGCAAGAATCATCCGTATGGAAGAATACCTTGTGACAGGTGCAAGGGTTTCCTCATAATTGATCCCCTAAATCTGTGAGAAGCCTCGGGAAAAAAATCTTGCCTTGTACTTCTCCACACTCCTGTCAACTGCTTGCTTCACTTTGTAGATCCATCTCGAACCTACCACTGATTTCCCTTCCGGCCTTGGGACAATCTCCCATGCACTGTTTCTGACAATCGAATCATACTCTTCCACCATGGCATCTACCCATGCGGGATCCTCTACAACTTCCTCGAAAGAGGATGGCTCTGTCACGATACACTTTCTCATAAGAACCATGTATCCAGTGTACCGATCAAGTAACTATCTCTGTCTGTGCTGTGATGTAGGTGTTCCTACAATCCTCTCTGCATCTTGAGCCAGTCGCTAAGCTTCTGTAGTGTGCTTCTGCCCTCTGATGGTTGGCGCTGCATGAGTGGTCTCTTCCACTCCATGAACCTCCTCTTGTGGCTAATCCACATCTTGAGGCTCATCCTTACGAACTAATAGCTCCTCATTTGCATGCAAGTGTGGCTCCCTATCAAGTAAACACTTCATGGCTTTCTCCTCATGAAATTTGATATCTCGTCGCACAATAACCTTGCGACTGTCTGGAAAATACACATGATAGTTGTGGGGTGTATCAGTGTACCCCACAAATATCCCAACCTCTTTGGTCGGCTCTAGCTTCTTCTTGGCATCCTTAGTCACATGAATGTAAACAGGTGAACCAAAAATCCTCAAATGGGAAATATCAGGCTTCTTACCAGAAAATGCCTCCTCGGGTGTACTCATGCCAAGTATCCTGTGAGGGCAACGATTCTGCACATATACTGCAGTATTGCATGCCTCAGCCCACAAGTGTATGGGAAGGCCCTGATCATGCAACATCACCCGTGCAGCACCCATGATCATTCTGTTCTTCCGCTTAGCAACCCCATTCTGCTGTGGGTTATGAGGTGTTATGAGCTCTCTTTGAATTCCTTCTGCGCTGCAAAAGTCCTTGAATTCACCAGATATGAATTCACCACCATTGTCTCTCCTAAGAGCCTTCACCTGCTTCATTGATTCTTTCTCATCCAATGCCTTGAACTCACATAACTTTGAGTATGTCTCGCTCTTCTTCTACATGAAGAAGATCCAACACTTCCGAGAAAAATCATCAACAAATACCACATAGTAGGTCCTGTGCTTTTCTATCAAAGCTACTGAGAAAGGTCCACACACATCTGTGTTAATTCTCTCAAGGATCGTCGTGGCACAAATATCCTTCTCGTGAAAGGTGGCTTTCACAAATTTTCCCAAGGTACATCCCTTGCACTGATCTGACTGCGCAAGAGTGCCCTTAGGAAGCCGGGTAGAAATCTGCTGCAGTATCTTCAAAGCTCCATGGTGAAGGTGGCCCAATCTCCGGTGCCATAGCTCGCCATCATCCTGGCTCATCACTCCTTCTGCCTTGCCTGCCATTGCTGCACAGCCATCTACCTGCAATTGATAAAGGTTCTTAACTCGAACCCCTATACTCCGGGTCTCACTAGTTGCCTTACTGCGCAAGAAAGCCTTTCCCTCGCTAAAGACAACATCATATTCCTTGTCTTCTAACATGGCCACTAAGATAAGATTTTTCTTCAATCCTGGAACATGCATCACTTCCTTCAATATGAAGGGTTTACCAGACTCCCTCTCAAAGGAAATGGTACCGATACCGGTCACACTGTATCTACCATCATTTCCCATCTCGATGTGCACTCCAAGATCTTTCTCATCCAGATCAGTAAACAAATTTTTATCTCTGGTCATATGAAAAGATGCACCATTGTAAATAAACCACACTGAACCCATCATAATTGAGACCAAGCATGCGATTAGCGAAAAATCCATCTCAAACTGTGAGGCTAAGGCCTCTCTAGCTGCAGATCTAGTAGCTTGCTTCTTTTTCTTCTTCTGTGGACAATTAGTGGCGTAATGTATGTGTTGGTGACAGTGAAAGCACTTCACCTTGGACATGTCCTGCTTCTTGCCTTTCGCACCAGATTGAGAAGCATTCTTCTTGCTCTTCCCCTTCCTTTCTTTGGCAGCCAAAGAGAAATTTTCTTCATCAGAGTTCTTTTATGAATATCCCTCCCTGGTACTTTGCCTTATCTCCTCTTGCACAAGATCCGACCAAAGTCGCTCCCATCCTGGCAATTTTTCCCGACCATTGATAGAGTCTTGATAGGAATGAAAACTCTTCGGAAGCCCAAGGAGAGCCAAGCTCACCAATTCCTCATCATCTACAGTAACCCCCACACTTCCCAGCTCATCCCTGCATTGGATGA
The DNA here is from genome assembly GCA_034641835.2 of Pinus albicaulis. Taxonomy (NCBI): domain Eukaryota; kingdom Viridiplantae; phylum Streptophyta; class Pinopsida; order Pinales; family Pinaceae; genus Pinus; species Pinus albicaulis. Next base: position 61,988 of record JAXQQM020074755.1, on the reverse strand, counting down.
ACTTCATGAGGTACTTGGGCATACTGTCGCCTTTCTCCATCTTTATGTTCCTGAGTTTATCCTTGAGCGCCAACTTCCTCTGGTCGCTCTTGCTTTGGAATAAGTTTGTCAACGCTTTCCACATCAAGAATGGAGAAGCCCTACCATGAAGGCTGGACACTATGTGATCCTTTACACCTTCCAATAGAATTCTTCGACACTTTACTGTCTTCTTTTGCCATGCGTCAAGTGCGGCAGCATTGCTAGAAGCAGGTTTTGTAATTTCTGCATTTATGAAATCCTTCAACCCATTGTCATCCAACACCACCTCCATCCTATCCTCCAATCGCAATCCGTTGAAAGACATATCAACTTAGACACCGAGAAAACACTGCTGCAAATTTGAATTCCACCAGCTGAAAACTCAACCGCTTCAATGTTTTGCAATTGCTCCAATGATCAATATCACTCTGATACCATGTAGAAATTTGAATAAATGATATATTATTCACCGAGATTCTCCTGATCACACACTATTTTAACTTCATGCACAATACAGAATCTCTTCTACCATTGATCATTAATTGCGGAAATAAAAACAATCGCATGCGCACATTAAAACCATAAGCAATCACACATATGAACACAGTATTTTATGGGAAAGCTTAAAGTTGAAAACCCCCAACTATCTGTATATTATATGTCATAGCGATCATGAAACAATCATTATACAAAGCTCCTCACAAGCTCTTAGTATAATCTCCAATTGCTACACACTAATCAAGCTAGATCTAGCAAATCTCATGCTCCAATCTCTGCCACCTGATAGCCTGCCTCTACTACGCAATCCCTACTGAAGAATGTTGAATAATGGCTCTGAATGAACTCGAATTGGTCCAACCTTGACTGCGCAATCCTCATTGGCATCTCCAATCACTGTGTGTTGCAAATCATGCAACAGTATAGTCACAATTGATAGTCACACTGCTCTTTCACCTACCTCTTCACTGGTCTCCACTGAAACTGTCCATGCATTGTAGTTAACTGATGTATTCTTTAGTTGATTAATGAGTTATTAATTATTGAATTAATTAATAATTAATTAACACCATTCTCACTAGTGTATCAATCAGTTAGACTAGATACAACTAGCTCAACTATGTTTAACTCAATTAAATTGAACACAACTCCATCAACTAGCTCAATAACTCCACCAAACTCTATCACATGAGTTCTAACTGAAGTATCCATAAAATAGCTCCACTTAACCCTTAGGAATAACGTAATTCCTTCTATCAGCTCCTGTGCCACATCTGTGCACTTAACTGAAGTGCTCCAAGAGAATAAGATAATGTTTATAGTCCAAATATTATTAAGAGCTAATAATATTCGACATATCTATTTTTAGACTGGCAATCTAAAAATAGATTCCGCCCAATATGTCTAAAAATAGAAGTCCATATATTTTTCCAACTCGACCAACCATCCACAAATAGCATCCTGCAACTCATAGAATATGATCGACATGTCTAAAAATAGACATAGTCTAAAAATAGACTTTGCGCCAAAAAATAGCCTGCGGGCCCACTTAGTGAAGGCGACTCTTTTCACTAAGCTCATCATCTTGCTGCAATCTCAACACTATCCTAGATTCTTGACAAACAACAATTACCAATTGAATGCAACATTTTGAACGCCTTTCTGCAAAGCAATACATTCCCAATATGATAATCATAACCTGCTAGTGTAGATTGCATGCAACCCACTAAATATGAATCTTGCATGCTTTTATTCATTGACATATATGTTTTCCTTTTCTCCGAAACAAAGTTGAAATCCATATTTTTCAAGCAATCCCTTTGACAACATTCACTTGAAATCAAATGAACGACAGAACTTCTTTTTGTGAGATATTTTGTCCTCACCCTTGTATAACTGGAATGCTTTGGATTGATATGAAAAGGTCTACTCCTACTCCTAGTTGCAATATTTGCTTACAACGGCTTCATCATTCCATCATCCTTTGTAAAATTAGTTTCATCACCATTAGGAGGAATATTATCCCCACTATCATCATCCTCAACATAGTCAAGAAATTCATCAACATCATTGCCTGGAAAATTTTCTTTACCATCATCAGTTGAAGAAAACATTTCACAAGAATCATCGGCACTTGTGTAACCTTGACTCAAAAGAAATTCTTCACCATATTTACCCATGCTTTCAAATTCTTCCCTGAGAGGATTCAATTCTTTGTCACCATGAGTGTCTTTGAAATGGTCACTTGGAGAAAATGCAATATTCAAATCTGTGCCTCTAAAATTATCATTTGCAAGAAACTCTTCATCCTTCCCTTCCTCAGTGGTGCTCTCATAATCCTTGGGATTAGGCATAAGTGGAAGCTTTGAATCTATATTCACTAGAATTTCTTCATCCTGCCCCTCCCCTTCCTCACTGATGCTCTCATAATCCTTAGGATTAGGAATAAGTGAATGCCTTGAATCTATATTTATTGGAAATTCTCCATCCCCCCCTTCATCAGTGGTTAAATTATAATCATTATGATTAGGATGAAGTGAAAATTTTAGCTTTGGAAATTCATCCCCGTCTTCATCAGTGGTGCTGGCATAATCCTTAGGATTAGGACAAAGTGGATATTTTGACGCTGCAAATTCTTCATTCCCCTCTTCCTCAGTGGTGCTGACATAATCCGTAGGATTAGGAAAAAGTGCATATTTTGACTCTACAAATTCTTCATTCCCCTATTCATCTGTGGTGCTGACATAATCCTTAGGATTAATACGAAGTGGAAATTTTGACTCTGGAATTTTTTCATCCCCCTCTTCATCAGTGGTGCTTGCATAATCCTTAGGATTAGGACAGAGTGGATATTTTGACGCTGTAAATTTTTCATTTCCCTCTTCATCAGTGGTGCTGGCATAATCCTTAGGATTGGGACGAAGTGGATGTTTTGACTCTGAAACATTATCATTCCCCTCTTCATCAGTGGTGCTCGCATAATCCTTACGATTAGGATGAATTTGATATTTTGACTCTGGAAATCTTACATCCCCCTTTTCATTAGTGGTGCTGGCATACTCCTCAGGTATAGGACATAGTGGATATTTTGACTCTGCAGATTCTTCATTCCCCTCTTCATATGTTTTTCTCACATAATCCTTAGGATTAAGCTGAAGTGGTTATTCTTCATTTCCCTCTTCATCAATGGTGTCCTCATAATCCTTGGGATTAGGACGAAGTGAAACTTTTGACTCTGAAAATTCTTCGTCATGCCCTTCATCACTATTGCTTTCATAACCCTTAGGATTAAGAGTAAGTGGTATAACTGGCGCTCGATTTACAGAAATTTCATTTTGTTGCGCCTCATCAATTTTGTTCTCATCATCTTTAGGATTACGACCAAGTCAATTTTTTGACTCTCTATTCATGGTGAATGAAATCCTGTTATATTCATCACTCTGAATAGAGTTGTTGCGTGACGAAGATGTTGATGTTGTACAAAGAAAAAAATTTCTATCAGAAGCAACCATGGCTTTCAACAAGAATAGGTTGAATGATACAAATTTCTCTCCCACTTACAATATATAGCTTAAAGATTGAAAATTTCCCTCAAAACAAAATCGCAAAAAAATTTCCCTCCAAAATTCCCCCCCAAAAAATTTCGTGAAAAACTTTCCCTCCAAAATTTTCATTTCAAATATTTGGTACAAATATTAGTCAAAAAATGTATTTAGCATTTTTTTAATAAACTATTTGTGTTGAAATATTTTATCGATATTTATATTCAAAATATCCACAAAATATTTCTATCATGGATGCCTTCCAAACTAAAATAATGTTTTTATTTCAATGATTTAACATTGACTAGATGTAAGTATTAACTATAATATTACTATAATACCTACATGCAAATATTAACTATTTTAACTATAATAACTACAGGTAAATATTTTAAATTTTAAACTTACGTTATATTCATCTAAAATATATTTCAAAATTTATTAATAAACTGTTGGTCTTCAAATATTTCACCATACTTTCTATTCAAAATATCCACAAAATATTCCTTTCATGCATGCCTTCGAAACTAAAATAATCTTCTTATTTGAATGGTTTAAGATTGACTACATGTAAATATTTACAAAAATAACAACATGTAAATATTAACTATTTAAACTATAATATTAACTATAATTAACTACATGTAAATATTAACTATGATAACTAAATGCAAATATTAACTATTTTATCTATAATATTAACTATAATTAACTACATGTAAGTATTTCATATTTAATTTTTAATCTGAGATTATATTTGAATTATTCAACATTCAGTACATGTAAATATTAAATAAAATATTAACTATGATAACTACATGCAAATATTAATTATTTTAACTATAGTATGAACTATAATAAACTAAATGTAAATATTTTAAATTTGAAATTTTAATCCCACATTCGTTAAACAGTAAACCAATCAGACAATATTCGCTATATAATAAGAATGATTATGTCTATTCATCACATCACATCAAGTTTTCTGGTATTTGTTAGAGAAAATTTCTGGAGGTGTTGCGTTGGCATTGGTAACTTCGTGGAGGCATTGCATTGGCATTGGAGGCGTTGTGTTACTATTGGTAATTTTGTGGAGGTGTTGCATTGGCATTGGTAACTTCGTGAAGGCATTGCATTGGCATTGGAGGCGTTGTGTTGCTATTCGTAATTTTGTGGATGCATTGTGTTAGCATTGATGACAATAGTTTTTTGCATTTCAAATGTTAGTTTTCCTTCTATTCTGTCAATTTAAAGACGATTTTGAGGAAAATATGTTTTTCTATAGTTTTTTGTGTCAAAAAACTATTTTTTTAAGGTTTTTAGGTTGAAAAACCATAATTTTTTTATATTTTTTTAGCGAAGAAAATGCAAAAAGAACTAAATTTTTTAGGGTTTTAAGGACAAAAATTTAGAATTTTTTTCTTTTTCTTTTTTAAGACTAATAGGTTTATCTAGACAGAAAAATCCATAAAACAACCATGCACATAAAAAAATAGTAATATTATAACATTTTTTATTTGTTTTTTTTATCATAAATATATCAGTGGTTTCATTATTTAAAATGTTTTTTTTTTTTTTTTGGTTTTTATTTGAGAATTTTTTGATTTTATATTCTATTTTATTTTTATTTTTTATTTTTTTGATTTTTTGATTTTGATTTTTAAAATCTTAATAATTTTTTTTTTTTCTTTATTGTTTTTTTTTATATATCATATTTTTTATTTTTATTTTTATTTTTTTAATTGTATTGTTATATAGTTTTTTTTTAAATAAATTTATTGTATTGTTATATTAAAACAAATGTTTTATTTATTTATTTATTATACTGTATTGGTTTTTTTTTTTTTAAATTATATAATTTTTAAAAACAAAACATAATTGTTATCTAATAAATTGTTTTTTTTTTTTAATATTTGTTATATTTTGATATTTTTAACAATTTTTTTTTTTAAATTAAATAATGTTTTAATAATTATTTATTAATTATATTATATAACAATGTTTTTATTATTTTATATAACAATGTTTTATTATATGATATAACAATATTTTTATTATTTTTATATAAAACAATGTTTTTATTAATTTTTAATTGTTAAAAAAAAAAAAACGTCGTGACTGTGTGCTGTGGACCGTGCCCACGGGGCATTGGAGGCTGGCCGGGTGGTGCCACGGGGGGTTGCCCAGCTGGCCTCAAGCCCTCGGTTGGGCGGGAGGCTGATTGTGCCTCGCAGGTGCGGTCCACGACACATGGTCATGACATTCATTTTTTTTTTTTTTTTTAAATTTTTGTTTTTCTAATTTTATTTTTTAAATCATTTATTTATTTATTTATTTTAATGTTTTGTTTTTATTTTATTTTAATATATATATATATATATATATATATATATATATATATATATAAAGCAATTAAAAATTAATAAAAACATTGTGATATATAAAAATAATAAAAATATTGCTATATAATATAATAAAAACATTGTTATATAAAAATAATAAAAACATTGTTATATAATATAATTAATAAATAATTATTAAAACATTATTTAATAAAAAAACATTGTTAAAAATATCAAAATATAACAAATTAAAAAAAAAAAAACAATTTATTAAATAACAATTATGTTTTGTTTTTAGACATTAAAAAAAAAAAAATTGCTTTAATATAACAATACAATAAATTAAAAAAAAAAAACTATATAACAATACAATTAACAATATATATATATATATAACATTTGTTTTTAACATTTAAATATTTAAATTTCTTTTTTAATTTTTTAATTTTTTATTTATTTTTAAATTTAAGTATTAAAACAACATTAGAAAAAATTTAATTTTTTCTTTTATTTTGTTTAATTGCTTTTATTTTATTTTGTTTATTTTTATTTAATTACTATGTAATGTGAAATAGAAATTTGTAATTTTCAAATATATTAAAAGATTGTATAAATTTATAAACTTTTATATTAATTTTTTATAATTTTAAGTTTATAATTTTTTATTTAATTGCTATGTAAAGTAAAATAATTTTTTATTTTATTTTATTTTGTTTATTTTTTATTTAATTGCTATGTAATGTAAAATTAAATTTTAAAATTTTAAAATATATTAAAAGATTATAAGTTTTTTAGTTTTAGAAATAAATTTTGTTTATTAAATTTATTTTATCCGCATTATTTTTCCATTAACTAATATATATATATATATCAAAAAAATGGCATCAAAAAAGATTTCTGTGAATGTTTCTGCACCTAGGGCAGCAGCTCTCAAATCTACAGTTGCAGTTCGACGCACTATGGATACAACTCCTAAATCTAAAGTTGCAGTTCGACGCACTATGGACACTGTTGGACGCAATAAGGACATTGTTGCACACACTAATAAAAGTCAAGCAAGTGGGGCACCAGGTTCATTAAAGCTTATTTCTTATTGGAAGAATGCCGAGGAAATAGATAAAACTGATTTCTCATGGTATCTTGAAGACAATGAAACGGAGGCTGATATACACATCTATCTGCTTTGTGGTATGATTGACTTAAATGAGCCATATGATGTGATGGGTAGAGTACGAGACATATGTATGGTCCCGAATACAAACACTATTTATGTTCTTGCAAGGAAGGCTCAGAAACGTGAGAAGGTTAGATATCGTCTATCAATCGTCAAGTATGACACAGATGAAATATCTTCAAAATTTTCTGAAGAAGTATCAAGAAACATTGCAAATAACATTGTAAGTATGCTTATTTTTATTTCCTCTATGCATTATTGTAAGGATGATTCAATTTTTTATAAATTATTGATCATTGACATGTTTTATTTTGTTTCATAGGATTTTGTTCCGAGCCTTTCAAACATGTTTAAAAGTATTTATATGTTGGTGCCAAATGTTATGGATGTCATCAACACTTTCCACAAAGACAAAGCAGAGGAAAGGAGATTGAAGCAAAGATCAATAGCTCGTGACACTGCAATAGTACAAAGAGGGGATCAACCAAGAGTCATTAAGGTGGGTCAATCTAGTAAACTTAAACATGTTTCTTTTGAAGGTGTCGAACATGAAACAGAAAATTATGATAGAATTAGTGAGGAGGAGATTAGAACTGTTGTGCAGAAGGAGAAAATAGATCAGACACCAAAAAGAAAATCGCCAAAGATGTCTCTCTTTTATCTCATGAAGGATAACTTGTTTATTAAAAAACTGATATGTTATCCAATAAGACTAGGAAATCAAATATTGGTGAACCTGTAAAGTTCGTGAGCAACAGTGAAGAAAAAATTGAAAGCTCTCACGGAAGAAAAGAAATCATAACACCAGCTGTAGAGTTAGAGGATGACTTTATTAAAACAAAACAAAATGCTATTCGACAAGAGTTGAGGAAGAATAAATTAATTCTTGGTGGCCAAACATTTGAGCTTAATGTTAACCAATTTTATAGCCCAGATGAAGGACAATCTCAATATCAAATTAGAAAGGCCCATCACCTACATGTACATAATCTGAAAACATTGTTCAGGTTCAATCCATATGCGCATGTGGTGGATTATGTGGTTCTTTTCGATCCACGTTAGCTTCCCAACAAACAAGCATTTGACAAGACAAAATGTTTTGATTATAAATATTATGTAATTGGAGGGAACCGTTCGATAGAGGCTAAGAGACAATTGATTGCAAAATATCCCAATAACTATCTTTTTCAAACAGTGAAATTCATCATTTACACTGGCTTAATAGAAATAGAATCAAAGTTATTGGCATGGGATCATAATGCAGATAATGAGTACAGAATGAAAATTAATTTCATCCAAAGGGTCAGATTTATTCATAACGAATTCATAGAAAAATGTGGTGGGGATAAGACACAATTTAGTGTAACATTTCGAAAGGAATGTTTAATGGAAACAGTTTATCAAATTGATGAAAAAAAGCAAAAGATGGAAAAATGAATACAAATTTATTCAGAGGCACAGATAACATTTTTTACTTGGCATTTAGAACTGGGGAGGTATGGGATTTGATTAATGAGATTTTTGATCGGTGGGAGAATATTTCCATAAAAAATCATAAGGTTAGAAAGAGTAAACCCATAATATGTACCAACAGTAAGGTGGGTCCTGAAATGAAGCAGCTTCTAGAGGATATGACTATCACACCTTGGAGAACAATGCAAGGTGTGAAGGATGATAAATTAGTAAATCAATAGTAGCCCATGTGAATTCGGGTGAATTATCAATGGAAGAAATGTGTGCAGAATTTCAAAAGTAAGTTTCTTGAATTATTTCTTATTTTTCTTTCATTATAATTTTCTTTTAAATAAAACATAATGATGTTGGTAGAATTTATTATACATGTCAGTATATTAACGCTTTTAACTTGATTTATTCAGTCAGAAATTTTTTATGAAAATACAAGAACACATGGTTAAAATGTTGAAAGAAGATAGTTGGGATGATGTTGTACGCAACTACCCAGAAGCAAGTTATACATCAACACTAAAAGAGTTTTATATTGCATTCAATAAGGTATGTTGATTTATAAATTCATTTTATTCATATTTAAACTATTTTTATTTTATTACTTATATATATATATATATATATATATATATATATATGTCATTAAAGATGTCGAAGAAGGATGGAAATGGAGTACCAGATACTTTCAAAAGCTTTATTGAAAAAATTAAGATGAAGAACATGAGAAGGAAGTGTCTTATGAATGTTGAACTTGATCCTACTCTTAATCATTACATTTGGAATGGGCTCGACAATGTCCAATATCAAATAATACAAGGTGACTGTGAAGACATTGCATCACTAATACCTAAAAGGGAATATGGCCTAGTTATTGCAGATATTCCTCATGGTTTCAATTTCCCAAACATTGAATATGATAGAGAACCATATATTTATCAAGCTTTTAGTAAATTGGTTACGGGTTTTCAAGAAGTGACAACATCACCACTTTGGCGATTTGTGACATTTCATTCAGACACATTTTCCAATGTTATTAACAAGCTTCAAGGGTAAAGCAAACTCAAGGATGCAACTTACATGGTAAGACTTTGAAATTGTATGTTTGATTACTCCTAAATTTTTTTATTCATGTAAAATTTAATTGAACTTTTACGATGTTATGTTACAGGAAAAAGTCAAATATTGTTTCTTCCAAAGATCGGCCTATTATAAATGATTGTGAGTTCATCCATGTTGAATGTTGGACAAAGTACGATAGTTATAAGCATATTATTATGAATCGAGTAGATGGGAAGAGTCATCGTCAAGTATTGGTTTATGATGCAGTTGTAAGAAAACTAACATATGAGGATAAAGATGCAAAAGGAGATATAGTTAACATTTATCAAAAACCAAAAGCATTGATTAACTATCTTATAGATCTATGTTCAAATGAAGGAGAATGGGTTTTGGATTTATTCTTAGGTTCAGGTAAGTTTTATTATACAAATTTAAATTTAAATATTGTCTTTTTTACTTTTTATGTCTCCATACTAATTTTCTTACTTATTTCTTTTGTGCTTGATGATTAGGTACAACACTAGCATGTTGTCTACTAAAAGGAAGAAATTGCATTGCCATTGAGAAAGACCCAGTTCAATGCAAATTTATTCAACAAAGAATTAACGCTCTTAAATTCCTTCCAAATGCGAAGCAAGAAGTTGGTTTGAGGAAAAGAGATTTTAATGAATCACGTGTGGCAAAAAAAGCAAAGGAACCTCAACCACCATTATATGGAATGATTAGAAAGGGACACTTTGGAAGATTTGCTGACATGAAAGATCCATTAGAAGACGACAATGATCAAAATGAAGAAGAAAATGTTGCGAAAGAAGCCATCAATGTTGTTCTAGATGATGTTGAAGATGTATTAGTTGATATTGTTGATGATGTTTAAGTTATGCTTGTAAACAAAGATTATTTTTTAGAACTATTAATCAGTTTTACTTGTAATGTTTAGACTTTGATATTTTATGAGAACAACCCTTATTTTTTGCAAAAAACATGTGATTGCTATTATTTTTTGACATAAAATTCAATAAAAATGTTATTTTCTTATTTTTTTTTGTTCAGATTCTCCCAAAAAATTAGTTTATTTAACATGTTTTTTCCAACAAAAAATCTGCAAAAGTGTATTTTTTGCGTTTTATTTATATTGAAAAATTGTATTTTTTTGTCATATGGTTCAAAATATTGGTTTTTTAGCGACAATTATTTGATGTGCATTGAAAAATTATTTAACAATACATAAACATGTAGAAAATATAAACTTTAGAATATTGACCCTTTTTCCATCTTTTATCTATGTGAAAAAGTGAAGATATCATTACAAGTATTTATTTTTAAAAAAATTATTTTTTTATTTTTAAAACACAAGTACATAAATGCACTTAAAAATAAACATCTCACGGAAGAAGAAGATATTAGAAAATCTATAGTGTCAAAATCAATCCTATAAAAAAACGTTGGTGATGATACACCACCACTATTCAAAATCGACATAAAAAACATCACATAAAAAATAAAATAAAAATAAAAATAAAAAATGAAAAAAACTTAAAGTGCCAAAAACATGCTCAAATTTTTTTTTCTTGATTTTGCATCACCACTTTTTCAAAATCAGGTGTTTTTCTTGATACTTCAAAAAGTAGGTAACAATGAGGTTACCTATTTCATCGGTAATAGTGTTATAAACAAAATTCTTACCACATGTCGGAAGTGAAATGGTACATGGATCCATGAGTGAGTTCTTCATAGTGTTTTGGCATGCTATGAAGATGAATGAACCATGTGCTGCAAGAAAATAATCCTCCTCATGCTTCGAAACCCAAGTCAAGAAGAATATGTCATAGTGATAGATGTCTCTATCCACTATTTTATCATCCTAACCTCCTCCTTGTTCACCAAGTGCATCCAAAGTGAAGTGGTCTTGGGGACACCTCATCCATAAGTCTCTTCTCCCAAGTGACAACACTGTGAGCTCATGCAAATAAAATCTTGTCAATACAAAGCTTCGTTCTTTGACATGCTCCTTGTCAAAGACTCCTCTAGTAATGCTGCAATACATAAGAAGTTCTTCCCAAGGTGGAAGTACCTCTCTGTAATCAAAAGCCAAGGAGGTAATGCCATCTCCTCCTCCTGCAACATCATACAAAGTGTGAGAGAAAATCTGCCCTTGCTCTCCCAAGAACAAGCAAAGCAACAAAGTATCTTACTGCCTCCCCATACTTCCATCATACAACTCATGTGATGAAGACACACTAAATGATATGAGTATCGCATAAACATCATGCATTCATACTCTATACTTCCCAATGATGCAAGTATCTTTCCATCTCTCCTCCTTCCTCCTACTCTTAGGAAGAATGTATGCCAAGTGATGGCCAAACTCTTTCAAGAGCAGCCAGCGAAACCAAGCCTCCTGCTGCCCAGTATCATAAATATGCAAGTAGCCTCCCAGCTCTGTGCTCATCAACCATATCCACTCAATCACTTGTGGATGCTTTATCCTTTTTATTCATCTTGGTACTACTCCCATTATGGTTGCCATTCTCCCAAACCAAATCTCTGTCTCTGCACTTCATGGGATCTTGAAATGCAATATTCTCAAGGATCAATGAGCCCTATAAGGACCCAAATAGGTGTTAGGAAAAAACCTCCCATCATTATGTGTATGGCTCAAGGAATATCCAACACAAGCATGAGAGATGTTGTCCATCCGAAGATGTCCTCCATCTTCTATATGCTCCTGTGAGAAAGAAAGAAAATCATTGCACTCCATGGTGTGTTGAAGTGCACCTCTAATGAGATATCTCCTTGAGACCTCCCTCTCAACAATAATCCCCCAAAACCAATGACATCTTGGATCTGCTGAAAGTAGAAGTTCCTCTTTGAGCTGAGAGGAGCTCATTGAGAAAGTGTCATCTTGAAAGGAGAAAGGGTTTCTCACTCCAAGATGTCAACTATCAAGTCTTCAACCCCCAACCTCAAGTGTGATGTACAATCCAACAATGGCTCATGAGAGTGATGGTTTGCTTCTTCCTTGAATGTTTCCATGTTTCACAGCGTAGTGCAACCAAGCTGCTCTATAGTAGCAATGGGATTTGACCCTTGGTCATGCAAAAGTAAATTTCCACAATTACTAAAAGAAATTGCTGTAACAATAGTTTGTGGAAATATTTTCATACCTTAATGATATTTTGGAATTTCTTGTAGGGTTGCAAGAGTTCCTTCCTCCAAAGTGTTGGCTTTCCCAACTGTTGATGCATGTGGCTGCTCCTCCATGAGTGTAACAGTGTTAGGACAAAGCTCTTCAGGTGGGGTGAGCTCTTCCTCCCTTGTTCTTTCTCCATCAAAGGTTTGGATCAACCTTTGATAGAACTCTGCAAAAGTCTTCACCCTTGCATGGCTCAAGTGGATGTACCACCAAACATAGGCTTCACCCTCCAAGTGCAGCACTGATATTTCAACAGCTTCTTTCCCTATTACAGGATGTAGTAGGAAAAATGCCTCCAACTTTCTCACCCAAGTTCTTGTTGTAGATAACCCATCAAAGGTAGACAACAGAAATCTATTGGCTTTGATTTGTCTTCTGCTGCAGGGTCTCTTCTCTTCCTTCAATTGGATGAAATGAGGAAAAGCTAGAGTCTCCTTAAAGGCTCTAGGTTGAGATTTGTACCCAACAAGGTAATCACTTAGAATCTGATAATCCAAGTGTCTTCCATGCTCAATTTATTTTTCTTGATGAGAATAGGAAGTGCATGGTCCTTCCTCTTCTTCTTCTTCAAAATTCTTGACCTCCTTGGAGAGGTTCTCTCTAGATCTAAATACCGATGAGAGTAATCTCATCTTCTTCATCATTCTGATCTTCTTGGGCTAAGACTCACAGGCTGAGCCAAGAAAGTTTCTCTGATACCACTGTAATGTTCCCAAATTAGGAAAATGCTACAACAATGAGAATATCTCAAGATATTCTAAAGTTGGAGCTGTAGCAATATGCAAACACAATGACGGAGCAGCAGCAACACTCAAATCATAAAAATGTGAGAGAAAATAATAGCCATCTCATTAAATAATAACAGCAACAAATACATACAAGATCTTGAGGAAATGGTACACAAGATATGCAAGGTTCAGCCTCAAGAGACAAGTACATGAAATATGATAAAACCACTGCTATACATGTAAGCTCAAGCTATGACAATGCAGTCCAAGAAGGGAAACTGTTGCATAATAGTGTCAATACACAAATATGTCAATATGTGGCTCAAATACAATAGGGGAAGAAAGATCTCAACCCCTGGAAACAATAATGCACAATCCTTAGAAGGATTGGCTGCAAAACATACAAAATGGAAATTCTACAGAAATTTCGGAGTTGCTGGATAGCTGCAGCAACTCAAGAACTAGAAACAAGTGGAGAATATTGAATATGATACAATAAATGACAATATCTCCTCCAATGGATCTCTAGAATGAAAGGTTGACCCTCTCACCTAAGATCTCACCATCCAAAAGTATCTGCAAAGCCCCACTGCAAATGCTTCACTAAAATAACGCAGTCACTGGATGAAACTGCATTGTAGGGCTAGGGGATGAGTTGGCCTTGATGCCAACGTTTGAAATAAGCTCCAGAATGCCTCCAATCTGATCTCCCAAAGAGAAGAGAGACTCCTCCTTTGAAAACTAGCTAATGGAGGTGGTGTAGTGAACCCTCACTGCAACACCCAGCAACACAGTATTATTCTGTTGCAGAAATAACGATGTCTTGATGGAGGATGATTGGCCTCAAGCCTATATGTGAGGAAAATCAGTGCAATATCTCAAGAGGTCTCTCAAGAAGGAGAAGGAATCATAAATAGGAATTTCCGCGGAAACTCTTGCTAAATATCAAAGAATGCACAATTGTCTGAATAGACAATGAGATGAATAATACAAGCATGAATAACAATGGCTTCCTTGCCCTCCTTTAAAAAAAGTGAAAGCTCTCTCTCCATGGGCCCCATCCATTAGGGTTCCCTCCACCAAATATCCTCTTCCTCATTCACACTACGTTGTCTCATAAAGTGATCCACTCCTCCCAAGGCAGCGTTGTTGACTTGGTCAAACATGACCTTGTCTTCATGCATTTTCCCATTTTCACACTTGAGGGTGCAAAATGAAGCTACTCTAATGATCCCTTTCACATTATGAGGGATTTTATTCATGTATTCAATAAGAATGGGTTCCCTTACCCAGTCATTTAGCTACTAGGTGATAAAGGAAAAATTTTAATATTCCATTTAGCTATGAGCTAAAATAGGAATATTACAAACATTAATCTTTTCAATTTGACTTTGATATTCAGATTTATTTGATTTTGTTCCTACTGAAAATTTTTCTATTTTGTATTCAAAAATGAAATAAAAACAGGATCTATAACAGTATTTTTCAAATCAGATTCAGATTTATTTTTAAACAATGAATTTTCAAACTTCAGATCAAAATCAATATCATTTAGACTCACTAAATCTTTGGGTAAAGAATTGGCTTTTCTTAATGGTACTTCAGTTTCTAAATTGACAGTTTGTTTTCTCTTTTTACCATTCTGAACTGGGTTATATACTATAACTGTAGGCTTAGGATACGAATTAGACCTGGTATATTAGGTTTTCCTAGAATCCAGAATGGCTATTTTAGATACCCGCAACCTATAAAAATAATCTTACAGTAAAAATATAAATGAAAGATCCTCCTTTAAGACTAAATTTAAGACTGGAGATTGGTTAGTTCCCCAGTATGGTTTCCAGTATATTAGCACTCTAGTAATTTCTTAAGTTGTGGGATTTTGAGTTTTTAGTCAAATAATACTAGAGGTAACCACAAACCTACTTAAAATTCTAGGATCTAGCCTTCCTTGAATTCAAAGAGGGCTCTCTCTTTAAGATTTATCTTTTTTTTTTTTATGTTTTTAGGCTAGTTATGATAGAACAATTGGTTTTGTTTTAAAAGGTTTTGGTGGGAAAAAATAAATTATAGGTAAACTAGAGAGAAATCAACTTGTCCACTGGGCTATGGAGTCTAAATCTAGCTAGCAGCACTAGAAGTCAAGGCAAAAAAGGTACAAATATATTTATGGTAAGATAGATAACCCTCAGAGATTTGGGAAAGTTTTTTTTGGTGAAATGGTATGATTGGGATAAAGGAAAATGAAGGATCCTTTGATACGGAAAATGGAAGAAGGAGGAAGGGGTCAAACGGGAGTAGGAGCAATCAAGGATTCCTAACACCGGAAATCAGCATAAAAAATTAAAATGGTAACTAGTTAAAAACAAGGAGCACTAGACTATCTTATAGTAATATTCCTAGTTTCACATTCAGATAGAACAAACATATAATGAATTGCATGAAACTCGGGAAAGAAAAAAATGACAAGAAGGGAGTACTTCACTTATCATCTTATCACAGGGATCCTGAATTATGATGCCAGTTTAGCTTTGTCTAGTCTGCTACTTCAAAATCAACACACAATAGCCTCCAATGTTCAGTAAAAAGTCTATAGTAAGTCCAGCAATTTTATTCCACACTGAATAATTCTAATGTAGAAGTATTTATACAAAATTTTATTACAAATATCCTAGGAGAAATCTAGGAATATCTTTAGGAAATAGAAAATATATTTACAAAATAAAAGGGACAGCTGCTTAATTGATCAGCAAGTTGTCCTCTTATCCAAAATAAATATAACTACTTTATCTAACAAGGAGCCTTTTAGTGATTAGCTGTCTTGATTTGCTGGCTGTTAGAAAATATCTTCATTTGAGTTGCCTTAGATGATACTCTTTCACGCTTCTCTTTAACGCTGATACATTTTTGACTGATATTTCCACTGTTTACTGCTATAAAAATATATCTTTTTGTAGTAAAAATCAACAGACTGTCCTTTTATTTCATTGTTTCTTTTTTACTGTTTTTCAAGGTAATTTTCTTCACTATTTTACCTCTCATTGTTACATTAAATTTGTAAATGTTTTCCACTATCCTTCATTGGGAATTTTGACATTCTTTAGCTTTCTGAAATTCTCATCGGCTTCTGTGTATCTAGCAAAGGTGGGCTTGAACACAAAGAGATGTTTAATATCATGTTGTAGAAAGAACAATTCTTCAAAGTCCTGAATTAGGACTTTTCCTGTGGGAGTGCCTTGTAGTAATGGTTGTTGACTTGCTCCTTGGAAAATTCCCTTATATTTTTATCATAATCCTTCTGGGGCATCATTTTTTCATTAAAAACATGGATTTATGGCAAGCCCCTCTGTCTTAAGTTTTTGTATTTTACCATAAAATTTGTTATGGCAATGTTCATTGATTCACATTTCTCTTCCAGGTTGTTCATCAAATTCTTCTTAGTTACAACCTTTTTAATCTATATGATTGTTTTTGTTCTATCTAATACCTGTAATTCCTCCAATTCTACCTTGTTCTTGCTGTTCAAGAATGTGATGATTTTTAAAGCCTGAGCAGGCTTATCAGTTAACTCATCCTTGTTCTTTTGAATTTCTACCTGAGCTACTAATAATAAGTCTCTCTGCTCATATATAACTTGAATTTAAGGCCATTGAGTGTGAATGGCTTCAATTATGTTTGTCCATAGATGATTTTTTACAAATGATATTTGTTCAGTGAAAGTTAGCTCCTTTTGTAAGCCCTTGATTTGTTCTCCAAGTCTGATTGCCTTTTGTTCATGGGTTTTAGCATTTATTAGAGCTAACTTATTTGTAGCTTCAAGGTTATCAATCATCTTCTTTAGACTGTTGATTTCATTATTTTTCAAAGACAATTCATCCATAGCTTTTAAAATATGACCTGCTCTATCTGTTTGTTGAACCTATGTTGTAGAAGAATATGTGGTTGAAGTAGCAGCTGAAATCACTAGCACTGCAGTTTCCAGTGGTTCTTTTGGTGCTAGTTTTTCTCCTAATGTTGAAGCCACTACTGTGGTAATCATTGGTATAACTGAAGGAATGATAGGAGTGTCAGTTTCTTTCACGGTTTCCTTCTCTTGGATAACCTGGTCCATTTGGGATTGCATTTCTTTGATCTGAGCAGTTAATTTGAGGATGAGCTTCATCACCTCCTCTTTTTCAGTTTGATCTTGAAGGATTTCTTTGGTTTGTGGATGCTCACTTTGAGGAATCTTAAGCTGTTTCCTCAAAGATGCTATATCCTCATTATTTTTCTTTATCAATAACTCTACTACTTGAATATCTGAGGGATCATATCCCACCTGTAAAACTAAATCTTCTAAGGCTTTAATCCTTAGGTCCTTTGCATACAAACATCCCTTGTCTAACTTCATTTGATCCTGCATATTAAGAATAGTATTTTTTAACTTGGTAGCACTCATTTCCTTTGTCACCACTGTTGAATATAACATTTCAGAGCTATGTCTATGAAATTCAATTTGGTCTAGCTCATGAACATTTTTCAGTATTTACCTCAAACTCCATCTTTTTATAATTTTCCACTGTCTTTGGTGCTAAAGTAGTTGGTTTCAAAAATGACATAATCATCTTGTTTGTAGAATAATAAAATGCTGTCAGTAGCCTATTTTGATTCCCTGGTTTTTTCTTGAGGAATTCATAATATATCTCAGTCTTGATCTCCTCATTCTTCTGTTTTATCTGCTTATATTTCTCTTTGATATCTAAATCCTTTTCCTCAGCTATTTGTGAGGAAGAGGCCTCCATATTTTGTGGCTTTTCAATCATTTGAGTATCATTTTTACCTGTTGTTTTCTCTTTTTCAATCTCTGCAAGAGTTTCATTGACTATCACTATAGCTTTGTCATTATTTACCTCTGGCTCATTTGTATCTTCAATATCAATTACCTTTTCTTTCCCAACTAAACTGAATTTAAGCTTTTTATTATAAATCAGTTTGAATTAATTTCTGTAGTTGTTTCTGTTGTGTATGCTCCTTCTTCTCTGCCTCTTTTTGTTGATATTTCTGGCTACTTTACAACTTCAAGGGCTTGTGTTGTAACCATTTTTCCTGTTGTCTCTGTATTAGTAGTTGTATCTATCAGTGCGTTCTCCACCCATTCTGCTTGATTGGCAAACTTCTCAATCTCTAGCTTAAGAGAATGTATGAAGGGTGTTAGTTTACATTTTACCCTTAAATTTATCAGGATCCCTTGAGGGTCATAGTTCCATGGAAAAATTTCTTGAAATTTATACTCTGCTAGTCTCTTTGTGATTTCTTTTTATGCCTCTCTATTGTTTATGATGAAAGGAACAACCTGATTCTTTAGCTTGAATTGAGTCTTTTCCCTGGTAACTAAGAAGTTAATAGAGTCAGAATTGATAATTTTTCTTAAATACTCCAATGAAAAAATTCTCATGCTCATATATTTTGGCAACTTATAAGGTAATAATATAATATTCCAAATCTGGAACAACACAACAATCCTGCTGAAATAATGCACTCTTGGAAGATTGATGCATAGAAATGAGTTTACAACCCTTCGATCCCTTAGATCAGCAGATCTGGAGTCTAGATCCAAAAGGGTAGAAAAAAAAAATCAAACGAGGTGTGGTAAACAGATCTCCCACCACCTGGTTTAGCTGAAAAACACCCTACAAGAGGGGTTGCAACTATGCACAACAAACTGCTTCAGAAATAATGCAGTCTTGGAAAGTATGAGTATGAGGCCATCAAATATGATTAAATTATGAGTATATAGCAGCAAATTAGAATTATAATGAAGCTCTTTTAATATAAAGTAGAATACAGGAGACAATAGAGCAATAAATATTCAGGAAAGAAGGCTACAACACATATATAACTGCATAAATGGCTCAACAGCATTATTTTAAGGAGTTACAGAAGCTGAATATTACAACTCAAATCTAGGACATATCTTTGGACAAAGCATCAGGTCCATTTCAGATCTGGAAACTAGATAGTATTATTTACAAGGTCCCCTTGGGGTTTTGACCAAATCATGCATAAACAAGAGTAGATCTGAGTTTTAAGTGGCAGATCTGTAAAATACTGCAAAAATTTCTGAAGATGAATTTTCATTACATTATATCAGATCTAAACAAAACACAGATCAAAAAGCTAATCCATGGATCACCAAAGTGAAAGGCAAAGCCGAGCACTAGAGATCTCTCATCAAAAATGGGATCAAAACAACCTGAAGAATATCATATGAAAATAACAGAGTCCCTCAATGAAAACTGTGATGTAGCTTGAATAAAAATGGTGGCCTAATGCCAAGATACAAATTTGAAGCTCAAACAGTAGAGGCACTCTTCCAGGAGGTTAAAAGACACACTCCATGAGAAAAGGCTCCAAAAAAAGATAGATCTATACAAATCTAGAATCCCACTTGCTGCAGCTTGCAAAAGCAAGAAAACCCTCACTGGATCTGTGTTGCTATTGAAATTAGAGCTTGACCCAAAGCTTGATATTGGATCAAATCAACAAATACTCCTCCAAGAATCCTCAAGGGAAGAGGTGAAATCCCTGCATAGGAACTCCAAGTGCCAAGCAGCACAATTCTCCACTAAACAACAGAGAATAGTATTTGTCTAATCAGATAAGATACTCAGAAATATAATAAATCAACAACCTTATCTTGCTGCCTTCCCCTTCCTTTTATAAGATGAGAGTCTTCACAAACCCTAAACCACCTTGATGAGCTAGCTCCTTTCACATGAGGGGCCTCCTTCTAGAACTGGATTGTCCCTTTATGAGGTACATTGAATCTAGAAAGTGATGTAGATTTGGTCAAGGTTAACCTAGTCTCACAGCTCAAACCCCTTTCACACCTACAAGTGATTTATTTACATGGCCCTGATTTATCCTTGTTCACATGGGAATTGATTTATTCAGTATTTTCAGGAGTTTTACATGTCCTCCTTTATACAACATGGTGTTTGAAAATAACAGCACACGAGTAATAGTACCATTGGATCCCACGGAAGGCACACGATATACAGAGCCAACGTTAGATGCAGAGGAAGTGGATCACATTTACAAGCTCACTACGCAGGACGAAGATTGGATTAACCCCATGGCAGAAGGAGTACTCTACTGGGAAAAGGATAGTGAATGCTTTACCAACTCCGATGGGGAACTAGAGAATTGGCAGGGCTGGTTGCACGAGGTTTTAGTGCTACGATGTCTTCGGGTCACAAGGAACTTCTACTACATCTCTACCGAGGTGAGAGACCTGCCCTACCTTGGGGACTCGGGTAATATTAAGGAATTATTACACACATTCGATGTAGAAGTTCCCAAGGGACGCAGGCTAGGGGCCCTTAAGCTAGCCCCGCGTGGAATGCCTGTGCATTGGTGGGATACACATGGGAAGGTATTCTACGATAGGGAGGAATGTCGGGATAAGATGATCCTGCGATTTGAAGCTCCAGCTGGGATCACCCCCGGATCAAGGGGAACACCGGTACCACACATGGTTGAATACTGGAGCCTTAGCCCGATGGAAGAAAAGAATGATCCCCAAAATGTCCCAACTGAGGTACTAGACATGATGCGTATAGTTGCCAAGTTGCTTGAGTTGTACCTAAATCGTATCACAACACACCCGACGTCAGCTTTAATTCAGGATGCGCAAGTAGCACATATGCGTCATCCAAGGTCAGTAGATCTGTGGAAAAGCCATCAGGTGTGAACAATGACCATCAGAACACTGAACTCTGGCAAAAATGGAATCTTACTGTTACGGAAAACAGATGGTTGGCAATCAATGCGGAAATTTATGGTGAGTTTTTACCATTTTCTTGATGGTAAGTCTCAAGTTAGATTTACTCTACCGTTGGCTAGCCCCGAACACTATAAGGAAGAAATGATAACTTCAATTAAGGCTCCATATTGTCTCTGTAATCTGCATATATTATTCTACTGCTTGATTTTCTGGACCTTTAGCATTTGGGTCATACCCAATCAACCTACTTCTGCTGTCTACAAGTCTTCGAATTCAGGATCCCCTCCTTACATTGCTATGGAAACTCCTAACCCCAAGGACGCATCAACACCTACCAGTCCAAAGTCTACGGACATTATGTTAAGAGGGTCTAGGGATGCTGAGATTGATAAGCTCATTACCCTCTGGCTCCCTGAGGGGAAAATTGACTTCGCACCTTGCGCATACTGGCGTCAAAGCTGTATGTCAGAAGTTAACACCCTTTCCAACCCTGGGATTATCATAGGATCTAGCTAGATGGCCTCAGAAGCATCCATAAAAGCTAGTACGCAACTATCGCAGAACACTATGTGAGTTGACACAGTCGAATCGTAGCTAGTCCTACACACAACAAGGCTGCCAAGCAAGGATACCACATCCCCCGAGGTATGAAGCGACACAGGGATGCGCTGTGCCCTACCAACAGTACCGGTCTAACTACCAACGCAAGCCATGCTTATTCACTGCCTAGCACTTTCCTGGTCAGCGCCCACCTTCCAATTGCTACAGGATTAAAATTGGACTTGGCGCAACTGCCCCGCGAGGCATTACAGAGTTTACACACTGTCATGATCCAATAGATCCATCATCACAACCGAACCACACCATAACAACTCGCTATAGCCCCGCTGATCGTCGCACGACCAACTGAAGATGTATTCCCTACTATCTCGCAGACAGCGCAGCTCGAACCAGCGGTTCACCAGCTCAGCACAAAGGTCCCGGATGAGCTCACTATTGAAGGATTGGTCGTGCACTAAAGGCATCCCAAACCAAAATATAGACCCTCAGGACCCAAATGGCCTGCCAATTCACCACATTACAGGCCCCAGTGCAGCCGGCCACACCTTCGGAGGTACGCGCACAACGTGCTGCACTGGTAACTGAAGCTACGGATGTCATTACGGGACAGCTTACTCTGGGTACTCAGTTTCCTGAGGCAACCATGAAGCTCTGGACAGCGATCCAGTTCAACCAGTTTCTTCAAAATATCAAGAAGGACTTAAGCTAGAAGGAAGTCGCCTTCAATCAGGTTGAAGCTACCCTGCCCTCCCTAGTCCCTGCACAGCGTCTGGCACTCCTGAAAAATAGCAATGCACTTAGAGACACGATTACAGATCTCCAAAGAACAAAGCATGCCATTACAAAGTGCTTGAAGCCATGGGGTGACGTCACCTTCCAGATATCACAGGGTGCTCATGACGCAATCACGCGGCTCCACCAGATATTGGAGCAGGTTACTACGGTGACTAAAGGACCGACCTCACAGGAGCTTGTAGACATCACACAAAGTGCTGCTACCCAGATTCAAGAAGTATTACCTCCACTTCTCGTAGCCATCAATACCTTACGTGCGCAGATAGAGATTTCACCACCACAGTGACTCGAGACGAGTCACAAGATTGTGTTGGGGGACTGTTGGAACAGGGTCTCCTCCAAGCTGCGAAACTAGTCTGATTTTGTATATTTTTTATTATAATTAGTCTAGTGCAAGGGTTTTGGGTGGGACAAAGCCCCGAAAGCATAGTAATGGGTTAAAGGGTAGACCTGGGGTCCGAAAACCACAGTTTGTGGACCATAGGAAATATTAGGAAAGATAGTTATAAATAGAGGGACATTTTGGATTGTAAAGAGAAGAGGATGAAAATCTCTTGATGTGAATTGTGGTTTAGTAGATCTGTTTGGTTTTTTTTGGGGAAGGACTCCTGCTGGCTATGTGTGCAGAGATCCAAAGTCCTGTTGTGTGTGGACCTTGCTGCTACGTGCGCAGGTCGGGACAGGTATTGTAAGAGGGAATTGATGAAATGATGAATAAGAAAGGCTAGTTGAGAATTGAATCTATGTGTACTATTTATGCGAATCATTGGTAATTTTTGTATTATGCGTGTTCTATATTATGTTGCGAAATTTCTTTGTAAGTGTTTTTACTGCATCTGAATCTGTTTTGTTCTGTTTTATTCAATACTGAGCTAATGTCTTATAAGTATATAATTATCAAGCACCATAGTATAGTTAACCTTGAGCACGTGGATGTGAAAAGATACCTATATATCCTACTCGGGAAGAAGCGATCTGGACATCACAAGGCAGAACGTAGCTCTTCTTACCTTACCTATCCTTTCTTAGGGTGCGGAAACCTAGTTCTAGCACCCACCCATACTACTTCAGGTGAGACTTTGACCTGCGCAAGTAGGTCACTGCCGAAAGGGCCAGTAGTATAGGGGTTTGTTGGCGAACCTTGAACTCCAAACCTGGGTCAGGACCCCTTGAGCCAACAGAATTTAATGTTGTTCAAACTAGATCTAAAATTCAAAATCCTTCTCCTAATCATGCATCATCTTCAAATATCAATCTTGCCTCTCGAACCAAGAAGTTCAAACTTCTGAGAAAGCTACTTCTACATCTAATGCTCTTCCATTAGTAGAAGATTTGGATTATGATTTAGTAGAGGAAATGGAGAAAACTAGAGCTAATATCTCTTTATTTGAATTATCAAAACTTACTCAATAAAGGGATAAATTGATTAAAGCTCTAGAGTATAGTAATTCTGGAAATATCAATTCCAATAAATCTCCTAAAAATATTTCTAATATCAATGCAACTTTAATTGGATATATATCATCTTCTCGAACTCCTCCTTTCCATTTGACTTTTGAAATATACACAATTATTGTAATGTTCCTAAATTAGCTTCAGCTAATTTGGAACATTAATTTTGCTTTATTCATTTTGTATTCCATGATTAATGAATAAATTGTAAGGGAGAATGTCTAATCCTCTTGCAAATCAAGAATAAATCAGTGCCTGTGTGAAAAGAGACATATTTAGGCCATTCGAATAAAATCTTGTAGGTGTGAAAGGGCCAAGACCACCAAAGGAGATCCTATTTGACCAAGTCAACAGTGTTATCTAGGTTCATTGAACCTCCTTGATGGGTTGCACAGTTCTAGAAGGGGTTTCCAAGTGTGAAAAGAACTAAAGGATGAAAGTGGTTTAGGGTTTGTCAAGATACTCAAATGTTATAAAAGGAGGATGAAGGCTCATGAGGAGGTTATTGATCATATTTCATTTTCTGAGCTTGCTAAGGAAACTCCATTTCTCTTTGTTGTTTAGCAAGAGAAAGAGAGGATCTCATGTTTAGGAATCCTCCTTCTTTGAGTAGATATTTGAGGGAAGTGTGCTATATTGAACCACTATCTGGTTGGAGGCCAAGATATGCTTTCATTGACAGCGCTGGCTCACTGAGGGTTTTGCTACTGCTGTAAGTGTAGTAAGTGGGATTCTATATCTACAAGGATCTAGTTGTTTTTTGAGTTTTCCTCTCAGGGAGGGTGTCTTGTGACCACCCGGAAGAGGGTTTTTCCCATATTTTGCTGCAGATCTGTATATTTCAGTTATTATAACATTATCTACAAGCTATTGCGTAGTATTATTAGACTGCATTATTTTCATAAGCTGCTACTATTGTTATGTGATCTCCTCCTTGTAACAGATCTTCATAAGCTGCTACTATTGTTATGTGATTTCCTCCTTGTAACAGATCTCAGATGATTGAGGCTTGCCTCTCATCTTGAAGACTAATCTTGTAGCTTGCTAATACTTCTTGTTCAGATCTGATATACAGATTAACAAAATTCATCTACAGAAATTACTGAATCTTTCTGCATTTCTGTGTATAAAAAGTTAGATCTACACTTTATTATTCAGTATTTTGATGAAATCCCAAAGGGATCTTGTAAAGAAGGTTGTGTAGTTTCCAGATCTGATATGGATTTGATGTTTCAGACATAAATTTTTTGTATATATTTAATCTAACATTATACTGCTGAAACATGTTTAGAGGGACGTTTTCCATTCATTTATGCACTTTCTACATACATTGCAGCTCCCATTTCTGAAGATTACTTACTTATTTCTTCATATAATTCACTGTACTTCTTGAGAAGCTCCATTAAAAGTCTGATTTTCTTCTTCTATGCTTCAACCATGTTTGATGGCTGATTTCCAGTGACTCTCTGCTGAAACTGTGCCATTCTGAAGTGGGTTCTTCTTCATTCCATCAGCTCTTCTCTTTAGCTGATTTTTAACTAGTCAGCTTCGTGGGAGATTTTTTTAAGGCCCTTAAACCCATTTTTTTTTCCTTAAATTCAGTATTGAGGTCCCACACAGCCTATAATAAGGGAACCCAGCCCTGAGCATCATTATTCTTGCACCATTTTTCTTATACATCGTTTTTCCTGAGCCTCTTTCAGTTTTGTCTAGTAGTGGAATTTCCCGCTCCTTGCTTGTTTGGTTTTTTCTTCTCTTTGGATCCATTATTTAGATCTGTAGATATAAGGTTCCTAAGGGCTGAAAACTCTAATAGGAGTGTGTCATTCCCACACTTGTTATGTCTCATCAGTCTTCTATAGACAGAGTCTGGAACGGGCCAGGAAGCCTCTGGTTTTCACCCTCTCCTTAGAGGTGATATAACCCGTAAATGCCCAACCAGTCCATCTCTATTTTAGAATTTTTTGGTGTTTTTTCAATACTGTTGTATTTCCATAGTGGAATATCTTAAGATATTCCCTACCGAGCCTATTTTCCCCATTTGGAATATTACAATTATCTAGTCGATTCAAGGGCTTCATCTAATGTAATGTCATTATCAGTTGTTCATAAATCAAATATGTCTCCTATAAATTCATCTACCCAAATTGTACAAGTTGATAGATCACGTGTAGAAGTTTTAGGAGAAATAAAAAAAATTTCTTATAAGACTTGCTTCATATCCAAAAAAATCATATTATTGACATCATTTTCATTGATATTCCATAATATTTTGGTTTGATTCTCACTCGATATTGGTCCAAAAATCTCAGTGGTTATTTCTCAATAGATTGGTCTCATTTATGGCTACCCTTAAATGGTAGGCCCAATAAATTCAAGATTGATCGTGAACAACACATGAAGCATACAGTTACAAACCTTGAAAACTCTAATGAGATAATCAATTCTGCTAAATCTTCATTAGTAAATTATACATTTGATACTTATGTTGATAATTTATCATCTAAAGAATTTTTTTTGTTAGATACTCAAATAGAAAGCCTAAAATTTCTGCAGGCACCAGCTTTAAATTCAAGACAAATTTCATATAATGAGGTTTCCTTTAATAACTGATCAAATTAACAGTTGGACTTTATATTTTGATGTTTCCAAATATAATGAGGGAGTTGGTATTGGATGTGTGTTAATAGATCCCTAAGGGAATAAATTTCTCCTTTCTTGCAGACTAAATTTTCCTTGCACCGATAATGTAGTTGAATACGAAGCTTTATTGCAAGTTCTTCGAAAATTAATTGAAATGGAAATAAAAAATATAAAAGTTTTAGGTGATCCAAGGATTATAGTAAGACAATGAAATAAAACTATTCATTGCATGTCCAATATTTTGAGGAATTACAAACAAGATTATGGGACGTAGTTCAAAATTTTGATAACTTTTAATTAGATTCCATACCCTACTCTCAAAATTATGATGTCTGTCTACTTGGTAATGTTGCATCAAGGCTTCTGGCAATTGAAACTTTTCTCCAGAACGATTTTCAATTAAAATTATTTTTAAACCTTCAGTCCCCAACAATATTCGAAATTGGAGAGTATTTAATGACAATGATCAAATCAAGTATTTATTGACTCAAGAAGATACTTTTAAAGAGTTCATTATTGATGAAGATCGACATGTTACTCAATTTCTATCAGATTTTTTTGGATGATAAAAAAAAGTCAAAATTCAATTCCAAAATATGTAGTCTGATTAGAACATTTATATTATTTTCAAAATAGATTTAAAGGTAGTCCAAATTTCAAAACAAATATTTCTTCAATGTATTTTGAAGTTGTTAATTTGGGAACAAAAAAACAACTTCAATATATTAATTTGGGAAGTAATTGTACACATGTTGAATGTCTAGATTTATTAAAAATTTCAAACAATACAAGCATTTTTTTGCCTGGAATTATAATGATTTGAAGGTTTATGATATTAAAAATCATACAAAATTTAATTCCAATCAAATCTAATACTAAACCTTTTTAGCAAAAACTAAGGAAAATGCATCCTAGACTTGAGGGTCAAATCAAAGAAGAGCTTAATAAAATTGTAAGACATTCGCAATGGGTATCAAATTTGGATTATTGTTTTGGCAAGACATTCACAATGGATATCAAATTTGGTTCCAATTCGAAATAAAAATGGAGATATTAAAATCTACATTGATTTCTGAAATATGAATAAATCATCAAAAAAAAGATAATTATATGGTTCCTCCAATGGAGCAGATTTTACAATCAGTTGCAGGATATGAAATGTTCTCTCTTCTTGATGGATTCTCTGGTTATAACCATATTTTGGTTGGACCAGAAGGTCAAATTAAAACTACTTTTTGAACCAAATGGGGAACATATGCTTATAAAAATATTCCATTTGGATTAATCAATTTTGGAGCTACTTTTTAACAATTCATGGATATTGCTTTCAATTGAATTATAAATAAATTCATGGTGGTATATCTAGGTTACATTACAATTCATTCTAAGAAACTATTTCTACATTTTTATCATTTAAAAAATATCTTTGAAAGATGTCAAAAGTATGGAATCTCATTTAATCCCAAAAATACTATATTTGTTGTCACTAAAGCTAAATTATTGGGGTTTATATTTTCTAAAACTTGTATTTTTATTGATCTAGAAGCATCAAATCAATACTAAAAATTGTTCTTCCTCTCAATAAAAAATCTATGTAATATTTCTTAGGAAGATCAATTTTATTCGAATATTTATTCCAAGTTTTGTTGAAATAGTCAGACCTGTTAGTACCCTATAAATTATAGGATCTCAAGGTGATTGGATACTTCACATTTCTTGCAAATTTTTCATTATTGAAAGGATTTTCAAAATTCAAATGATTTCAAATAAAATTATATATATATGAAAGAAAATAAAAGAGGGTATGAAAGAGAGAGAGAGAGAGAGAGAGAGAAGAAAGAAAACCCAAAAAAGAAATAAAACTGAAAGTTCTACAAGTTCAAATGCCACTACTCATTAGATAAGTTTGTTCAGTCATACAGTTTAATCATGATTGGACATTTTTCAATTTCTATTGATAGTTTAGAAAATAAAGATTTTCCAAACTGTTTAATCTTGGCTTATCAGTAGATAGGTAGAAAATTAAATTGGCTCAAAAGTTTAAACTGAGCCAATGGCTAAGATAAGGATAGGTGTTAGGTTAGAAATTCAACAGAAAAAAAAATTATTTAAGGGTTTGCTAGCCCAAATGCACCATGAAAACAAGAAGAAATAATGTTAGATGATTAGTTTGTGTTGGTATTTATGCTGAGGAGGAAAAATGGAAGGAAAATATGAAATTTATTCTACCAAATACAGCATCAAAAGTGTATTGTCCCATGCTGCAAGAAGAAAATAAAAACAGAGAGTGTTTTCACTCAAAGGTTTGAAAAGGGAACCAGATTCTGAAGTTGGGAACTAATTTATGTTCCAAGTCATTTGGGCATATTTTAGGTTTAAATTTTCTCCTAAGCTCCAAAGTACTAATATTACCTTCGTTCTAACCTCCAAACTCTTGTATTTTCTTTTATCCTAAAGTTTATACTACTCTCTGACATACCCTATTTCCGACCCCACCATCCCATCACCACATCACGTCTGCACTAACCTCCCCACAACTCCCTACCATCTCTACTCACCACCACATATCAGATGGCCCTCAGCGCATTTCGTCCCCCCCTCGGATGTCGAGCGTTAACAGAGGGGGGGGGGTCCGAAATAGGCGGTATCCAATTCTTCCATGAATGCTATGTGTCGTGTTGAGAAGAGTTCGCACCCCCCCCGGTCGATACCACCGACTTCCTTCGACCCCCTCCGAAAAGCAGTTTCCACTGTCAACCAAACTGACGCGTCCGTTTGACCGTTACTAATGTTGTTGCGCCACTTCCACCATCATCCATCCACTCCGCCCTATCACATCTCTTCCCCTCTAGCAGCTTGTTACGCCGTGAATGGTTGGGCCATTATCCAATGGACCTGCGCCAATTCAACGATCACTCCCAAATTACATGTTAAACCTAAATTCATGACCAGAAGCAGAGTTTTCTTTGTTCATACTATTAAAATTGGAGGTATTTGATTCACCAGAAGAAACAATCAATTCTTATTAAAATGATCTGAAAATGGAATGTACTTGAAAAAGGGTGCAAGGTATCCATTTTCATTTATGTAAATGAGTGCAAATACTCCAAATTTTAAATCTGAAAATGTGAGAACTTATTATTTCTAATACAGAGATAGACTGTAGGGGCATTTACCAGATATGTCACCTTTCAAAGAAAGGATGAATCCAAAAGCTACTTGGCCCTCTTACAGACTCTGCCTAAAGAAATAATAGAAGTAAACACTCAGACTAATTAAAATGACCTTACTCAAACTTGACATTATGCAGAATTTTTGCTTGGAAGAGGTGTATGTATTTTCTTCTGTTTATGTGTTTTAATTTTATTTGTTTTTTCTGAAACTTAACATGTATATCAGCAACATAATTCAACCATAGAATAACAAAACACAACAACAATATAATATAGGAGTTCACCCCAACTCTTGGGCTACATCTCCTTTGAGCTTCGTCAACATGACTAGACTCTTTGGGATTAAGGTACTTAAATTCTTTTACAAGCTCCACACTTAACCACAATGAATATGAAAATGATTCAAAGGGCTGAGAATACCATTTTAAATCCCTTTAATGGCTGTCCAATTCCTGCAAACAGCTTTAGGCTTCCATGGACACACATCCTTCTGTCGGTGCACTAAGCTTCTCTGAGCTTCTAAATGGCACAAACTCCCTCAGATTTCTGTTTCTGCTCCTGAAACCACTACTGCTGCATCCAATAATGATCAGACATCAAATACCAACTGATAAATTGCTTACATTAAGCACAACATCCCCAAAAATGGCTCTCCTCCACGGTTTGCCCAGGGCTGCCCACGACTTCATATCAACTTCTTGAGCTGTAGCAGTACTCAAAATGATCTGAAACCACTTCCATTGGTTCCATAATGACTGAAATAGTCAAGATAGAGTTTTTTTTCAACAAAAACGGCCTCCGGCTGCTCCGGTTTCGCCTACACACTCTGTTTGGAAAATGGCCTCTAGAACTTAAATGAAGCTTTTTGGCTTTCTAAAGTTCTTAACAGGCTCTAAAAACCATCTAAACAGATTCAAAATGCATGAAATAGCTAAGAATGCCTATTCATTTACCTTAAACAAAGAAACACAGTCCAATACACAGCCTTCTTCTTCTAGGCCCTGATGGCTCCTTCATCTTCTTCAATGCTTAAACTTCTGAAGATGACCTCTGTTAGATTTCAGACCTGCTCCATTGAGTCCAGAAGGTCAAAGAGACCCAAAATCAAAAATAAATTCACTCCAAAAGGATCTCCCATGTGAAAGATATCACCAACTGAAGTTTTTTCCCAATGTTAGGCAAAAATCCCAGTAATTTTGGGCCAACTGTAGTTAACTGGAGCTAAAAGTGAAATTCCGCCTAAAATGGAGGAATCAACGCTAAATTCAGCGGAACATTTTCTGTTAACATTTAATGTTCTGCCAGTCATGTGGCCTCTCCACAGCAATAAACGTAATTTTTTTAACAACCTTTGGAATTTTTGTTTAGGGCTATGGTTTTTAGTTGAGGACATATGGAATGAGGGGGGCTTAGCCCAAAGCCCCTCTGACCTCCGCTCTAAACATAAACCACATTTCAGCACGTGCCTTTGACCCGTTAGCAAACGAATATATGCCATAACGTTTTCCTTTCATAACCTTTTAAAACCCACGTTGAATGCCATATTACCATGACTTTAAAACATTTGAATTATTATGTTGCCACATTTAAACTTTAACATTATACCTTGGGTTTTAATTAATATGGATTTTTAAATTAATATAATTAATATATTTTTTTTTAATTAATATTTAATATAAAAAAAAATTATTAATATAATAGATGATTTTTTTTAAATCAAATAAAATATTAAATTTTTAATATATATAAAACTTTAATTAAACTTTAATATGTTAAAACTATTTCTCCACATTAAAATAATGAACCCATTCAACATTAGAGGTTATTGGGCGATTTCAAAATGCAACAACTTCTTCATACGGTAACGAATTTCAGTGCCGTTTGCGGCGTTGGGATCATATCACCGAGGCCTATCCCGTCGCTCAGGTTCCAAATCAATTTGAGAACTTTCATTTTTGAGCTTTTTCCCAAGCTCAGATTTGAGCTCCTGATCACACCTCCCAAATGAGAGGCTTTTGGTCCCCAAAAGCTTACTGAAATGAAGAATTGAAATGTAGTACAACAAATGAGAGAATAAAAATCCTCTTCTCTTCAGCCCTTCAAACACTTTTTCCTTACAAAGCAAGTGAATTTGAACCACAAATGAAAAGAAATTGACATTTCCCTTTCTGAATGCGCTTGTCCACAACTGACCTTCTTGAACCCACACAGAAATTTCTGGCGAGAAATTTACAGAGTGAAACTATACAATGTAGCCTTTATCAATGATCTAAGGTGGCTCAAAACAAAAAATATATTACAACAAAATACATGCATACATCTGAAATTTGCATATGTACAAAAGGAGTACGTCTTACTATGTCAAGAAGTCCATCCACTTCTCACCAAGCCACTTCCATGGTGACTTTTGCTGCTGCAACTTTTCCTCATGTGAAACTTCCCTTTCCACATCAATAATGGAATATGAGGTTCCACCTTCGCCAATATTTTTGTCCTCTTGCTGCATGTGCGTGGGACGATGAGTTGGATGCAAAGTCCAACAATGAGAGACAACATGTCCCTTCTTTTGGAAAAAAGTGAAAATCATATGCACCTTCTTTGAAGGTATTCTTTGCTTCATCTACTTCTTGTGTGCCTTCTTCCTCATCCAGCATCTCGAAACATGATGGTTAAATCGACCACAAAATGTGCAACAAAACTTCTTTTCATTTGAACAAGAAAAATTATCATTCTTTGTTGAAACATAATCAAATTGATCATGTGAATGATTATACCTCTTTTGCTGCATGGAATGTCCATCTTCTTGCTGCAATTATGGCTTAAAAAAATGGTAAGGAAGATTGCCATCATGACATTGATGTAATTGAGAACTTGGGAGAAATGTTCTCTTCAAATTTGCATCACATTCTTGAATGCATGTGCTCAAAGCTTCACCATTAAGTTGCTCATAGCCAAGACCAATATTCTTGGGACGCTCCACAACACAAATAGGCTCAACAATGCCTTGTGCATGCTTGCCCAAACCTTTGCCTTCTTGATAACCCATTTTCAACATCAATTTGGACCCAATACCTCTTGTATGCCTTTCAAAAGAACCAACACACTTTTCAATAGAGGAAACTAAAGACAAATCAGAATGATTTACCTCATGATTTACATCCTGAAGATGAGGTATTTTCTTGGACAAAGCTTCTTGAGCTTGCAGAAGCTGCAACTCCATATCATGCAGTCTTTGAAGAATTGCTTCTTTCTCTTCCTGCATAGCTAGCAATTGTGCACGAAGTTGAACACTTTCCCTTTGATCCTCAAGGAGAATCTGCACCATGTCCTTCACCTTAAAGAACTCATTCTTCATGTCATCATTGAAGAATCTCATGAAGGAGGAAACTTCACTTGTAGAAGAAGTTGACATTATGTAAATGGTCAAAACAACCAAAAGGAACTTCCAAAGAAAAGTCCTCAAAGCTTTCAAACAAACGACAAGCTTTTAACCAAATGTCAGTAAAGACCCCTTCTCATTCAAGCAGCCATTTTGCAACCAATAAAACAGTAAATCTCTTACACTATTTTAAAACCTTTTGCACAATAACAAATGCTTAACCCGAGCTCCGATACCAACTGATTTGAAAATGGAATGTACTTGAAAAGAGTGCAAGGTATCCATTTTCATTTATGTAAATGAGTGCAAATACTCCAAATCTTAAATCTGAAAATGTGAGAACTTCTTATTTCTAATACAGAGATAGACTGTAGGGGCATTTACCGGATATGTCACCTTTCAAAGAAAGGATGGATCCAAAAGCTACCTGGCCCTCTTACAGACTCTGCCTAAAGAAATAATAGAAGTAAACACTCAGACTTAATTAAAATGACCTTACTCAAACTTGACATTATGCAGAATTTTTGCTTGGAAGAGGTGTATGTCTTTTCTTCTGTTTATGTGTTTTAATTTTATTTGTTTTTGCTGAAACTTAACATGTATATCAGCAACATAATTCAGCCATAGAATAACAAAACACAACAGCAATATAATATAGGAGTTCACCCCAACTCTTGGGCTACATCTCCTTTGAGCTTCATCAACATGACTAGACTCTTTGGGATTAAGGTACTTAAATTCTTTTACAAGCTACACACTTAACCACAATTAATACAAAAATGATTCAAAGGGCTTATAATACCATTTTAAATCCCTTTAATGGCTGTCCAATTCCTACAAATAGCTTTAGGCTTCCATGGACACACATCCTTCTGTCGGTGCACTAAGCTTCTTTGAGCTTCTAAACGGCACAAAATCCCTCATATTTCTATTTCTGTCCCTGATACCACTACTACTGCATCCAATAATGATCATACACAAATATCAACTGATAAATTGCTTACATTAAGCACAACATCCCCAAAAATGGCTCTCCTCCACGATTTTCCCAGGGCTGCCCACGACTTCATATCAACTTCTCGAGCTGTATAAGTACTCAAAATGATCTGAAACCACTTCCATTGGTTCCATAATGACTGAAATAGTCAATATAGAGTTTTTTTTCATCAAAAACGGCCTCCAGCTGCTCCGGTTTCGCCTACACACTCTGTTTGGAAAATGGCCTCTAGAACTTAAATGAAGCTTTTCGGCTTTCTAAAGTTCTTAACAGGCTCTGAAAACCATCTAAACAGATTCAAAAGTCATGAAATAGCTAAGAATTCCTATTCATTTACCTTAAACAGAGAAACGAAGTCTAATACACAGCCTTCTCCTTTCAGGCCCTGATGGCTCCTTCATCTTCTTCGATGCTTAAACCTCTGAAGATGACCTCTGTTAGATTCCAGACCTACTCCATTGATTCCAGAAGGTCAAAGAGACCCAAAATAAATAAATAAATTCACTCCAAAAGGATCTCCCATGTGAAATATATGTCCAACTGAATTTTTTTCCCAATGTTAGGCAAAAATCCCACAAAAAGTGGGCCACATTTAGTTAACTGCGGATAAACTTGGAGTTCCGCCTAAAATGGTGGGATGGCACTAAAATTGGCGGACGGTTAGAGATAACATTTAATGTTTTGCCACCACGTGACCTCTCCGCAAAGAATAAATGTAATTGTTTTAACAACCATTGAAATTTTTGTTTAAGGCTATGGTTTTTAGTTGAGGACATATGGAATGCGGGGGGCTTAGCCCAAAGCCCTCCAACCTCCACTCTAAACGTAAACCACGTATTCACCTTTGACTTGCCATGTTTACCTTTTAAACCCACATACATGGCCACGTGTCATACTTTTAACCCTTGAACATATCGATGAATGTACATTAACTTTGAACGTTATGCCATTTAATTTAAACGTATTAATGTGCCACATAACCATTTTAAAATACACTATATGGCTTAAACATGGCCACTTACATCATATGATTTTGGGTTTAGTTAAAAAAATAAATAAATGTGTAATATTAAAAAAATTTAATAATAAGGTTTTTTAAATATAAATAAAATAAAATATATATAATAATATAATATATGGTTAATTAAAATTATATAAAACATTATTAAATATATATTTTAATTTATTAATTAAATCTTAGAAATAAAAAAATTCAACACAAATTTATCAATACCCATTCAACATTAGATGTTATTGGGCGATTTCAAAGTGCAATATCTCCTCCATACGATAACGGATTTCAGTGCCGTTCGCGGCGTTGGGATCGTATCGCCGAAGCCTATCCCGACGCTCAGGTTCTAATTCAATTTGAGCACTTTCATTTTTGAGCTTTTTCCCAAGCTCAGATTTGAGCTCCTGATCACAAAGGGAGTCTATTTTTCATCAAAGGAAAGTTGTAAACTTACAACACGCATGTTACATGTTCTTATTTGTGCTTCATCTCGGGCTCATGCTACTCATGCTTCTCCTTCGATTACTTCCCTTCCCCAGTGCTGATCTTTATCATTTTCCCTTCTCTACTCCCCTTTTCTTGCATCCCAATCTTCATTGCAAGTTGAGAAATAAGATACAGGAGACAAATCATGAATCCAAGGCAGACCGCAGCCCCATTAACCTTCATTTTTCTCTGTTATCCTAAATTCTACTCTAATGCCCCCCCCCCCCCACCATTCATTTCCTGGGCTCCATCATTTGTCCTGCCACATCACCCTCTATCATCGCACATCGCACGTTGCATATTTTTGCACTTACTTCATTTCCCTGATCCCAAACCTTGCGATGTGTGATAAAATTTAAATCTTGTGACTTGCGATATTGGTGGGAACCAATCGCATATCGTAGTTCTCCAGTTCAAAATAATAAGCGCTAAGGAATATGTTAAAAATGTCAAAGTGTGATATTTACACGGACGTGATATAGTTCAAAGAAAAAGACTAAAATATTTCAAATCTGGGGGCATGAGGTTTCTACGTTGTTTTATGAGGAAAAGGGCTAAGCATAGCAAGAGGATTTGGCCACCAATTCAAAGAAAATGAGACACAAAGGGAAGAAATGATGCAATTGATCAATGAACAAGCTGAGCAGATGAAGAAAATGGAAAATGAAATGGAAAATATGGTAAAGGACAGATAGAAAGCAGTGAGAAATGAAGTGAAGGAAGCAGCAAATAAAGCAGCCAAAGCCATGATTCCACTAACAAGCAATCCCTCTTATAGTGATTCCAACATCTACATCAACAATAGGTACACCAGGGGAAGGCACTGAGTAGTTAGCTAAAGCTATGGAGAACATGCCATTACAGACAACAAAAACTAAAAAGTTGCAAGATCAAGTCAATGACCTACACGACCAGATGAAGAGGAAAGATTCAGCTTGTGCCACAGAGTTGTAGATCAACAAAAGGTTAAATGAAGGATTGTAGAAGTCCCTTTAGGAGTGCTGAATTGGAATCATGGTAGGGAGAGTTAAACAAATTATTTGGTTGGAGATAATTGAATCTATGAATTATATATGGCCATCAATTCAAATGATTTTTGAACAGAGGGATTTAATTGATTCAGTGAAAGTTTCCATTGAGAAAACAAATGGGGAACTTGGGCTAAGCCCCAAACTACCAACAACATCATCAGATTCCTGAATTCTAAAAGTAGTCATGAATTGGAGCAATTGCAAGTATAAGACAGAACAACCACCATACTTGAGGTAAAAAAGGTGTTGAAAAAGAAGAGTCTAGTTACACAGCAGGAAGAAAGATGTCATCAGCTGGAGATCAGAGTAAGCAGATTTTTCAATATGATTGAGCCACTAAAACAAAATGGATTGTCTTCCTTGTTTGTTATCAATGATAAGCTGATTTCTAGGCACCGATTATATCAAAAATCTCACAGGGATGTCAAACGATACATCCAAGCATACCAACATGAAGAACAATATGACGGGGAAATAATTTTATGAAGTTATTAGCAATGATGTCTTCATAAAACATGAGATTAAGCACATTTTTCAGTTGAGGCCAACGTTTTTGAAGTACGCCAAGACTGATGAAGTCTACATAAAGTTGAACAGAAATAAAATTCCAACTCCAGAGAATTTGGAAAATTTATGTAGACTCCAGGGAGGATGATAACTTAGCATGATGAAAAAGTAGGCAGCTCAGCAAATTGTCTGCATTAACAGATCCAGTTTATCAGAACAACTCAGCAGTACCAAATTTTCCAGCACAACAGGCCGCTACAACATAGAATAATGGCTTCACAAGGACTCTAGACATCTATTAAAAGGTTCGTTACACTCAATGACGGTTTCATAGTGACTTTAGACACCTGTTAAAAAATTGTCACAACGCATCCATGCATGAGACACACAAGTCAAGTTTCAGTTACTTTTGTAATAAATGAACCAATTGCCTTTTGATAACAGCAATCAGTTGCAAATAGCTTAAATATAGCAGTGTATTATTTATTAGGGGTTGGACCCTGGTTTGTAAATTCTTTTCATTGCAAGTACTTGTAATTTTCAAGCTGGAGCATCAATAAAGAGATCAGTATGCAAGATTCATGTGTTGTGTTATCCTGGTGATGTTTTACCTTATTCATGTTTAATGTTTTCCCACTGTAATATTCCATGTGGATCATTTAAAATTCTAATTGTAAAACAGGAAGGTTAGATTAAGATTTACTGTTCAAAGTACCTTAATTCTAATTGTATTTACAATTTCAATGTTTGCTTCTGATGTATGGTTTAATAATTCTTAGTTGCTCTTAAGTCATTCTAATATCCCCAAAGGGAGAATGCAGTAATACTTCACACAATATAAGAGCTTACAACAAGATAAATAATAAATCTTAAGACAACATCATAATTTACAGAGAAGCTGAGCCATTTTACTATATTGGAGAAGAATCTGTTACACCATGTACAAAATATGAGTAGATCTAGTCAAAGAGATGGTCTAGAAGTAGCCAGAAAACAAGCTACAACAGGTACATTGTAACTGGAGAGGCACTGAAGCAAATACTGTATTATCCCTTCAGTAGAATATGAACATATAGTTGCAGGATGAAAAGGAAAATGCAAATATACTCAAATCTGGAGCTCATATGATGCCAAGATTCAAGATCTAGCCAATGTGATGGATTCCCAAGATAACCTCGAAAGGATTTTCCATATCTGCAACTTTGGAAAATCACCTCCCTAGGATTTGATCCTTGATCTGCTGGGAAATACAGATCTGAAGCTAGATCCAAAAAATAGATGGCTTAAATATGTTATCAAATCAGATCTATGCTTGAAGGGTTGATCCCTTCTTCATATCTATGAGCTAGAAGCTCTAGATCTAGCTTCTCAATCCTTCAATGATGATTGCAGTTTTTACAACACAACTGCCTCTATAAATTGCGCTATGAGGGAAAGAGAGGCCTTCTACCTACTTAAAAATGCTGCAATAAACTCTAGGCTGATGGTAACACTAATGGCAATGTGAGGGAATGATCCCTCACATGATATCTAGCTGAAATACTAGTAACTTCCTTCCTCCCTTTAGATCTGCAAGATAAATAGCGTAATTCCTAAAGGAAGTACTGCTGCTGCGAGGTCAGTAACTTTTGGCCTGATGCCAGATCTATAATGAAGCTCTGGGAAGCTGATATTTAAGCCCAAGGTGATAGGAATAAGCCCTCACTAGTTCTCCTGCTGAAGTACTGAAGACAACTTCCTCTTTCCATACTGATCTTCAGAAATCTGCAATTTTTGAATATGGATGTTCTGCAGAAAGTAGGAAAATGGATGTGGCACTTAAATCCTGATGTATAATGAAGTAAAATACTCTTTCTAGAGCTACTATAAGAAATAGGTGGGATTCCTGATCAGGAACACCCTGCGCTAAACAACACCTGCAATCTCTGCTAAACAGCCCAAGAAAGCAGTGGAATGTCACATGAAAAATCCAGGTCTGAAAAGATCTTACATCAAGAATAATCAGCATCCCCTCATCCTTGCCTTCATCTTCTTTATATAACATTTGAGCCTTCCCATGCCTTGGTCCTCATCTAGACTGCGCTAACACATGTGGACAAGATCCTCCAAGGTGGACTGCGTTGTTTGACCAAATCATCCATCATGTCTAGGTGCAATGTACACCTTCCATAAAGTGTGCCTTGTTTGCACAAGATTCTCCATCACTTCATCATGAATTTCCCATGATCTTTGACATATTCAAGATCTTAGTTGACTGAATCATCCTTTTGTTTGATCCCTTCAAGATCTTAGTTGACTTTTTCAACCTCCATGATCTATCTCATTAATGAGACAGATTCTCCAATTTCATTCACATTTTTAGTTGCTCAACTACCTTATGTAGATCTAGGCTAAATTAATCCACATTCACACACACAAAAGTGGATATTTATTCATATTAAATATTGTGTGTCCCTCCACCCTTTTATTTACTTAATTCGTTAAGAAAAACAAGGACTCCAATATTCCAAATATGATGTGGAAATTTTGGAATATTATATTCATTACTGAAAGCACTTTTCTCCATCTCATAATTCCATTCATTTATGAACACCAATATTCACAACTATCTTGCCTTTCATTTGTTATGGGATTTGATGCATATGCCCAAACCATTTCGACTCCATAGCCCAATGGAAATTGTTTAGAGAAACCCCTTAAATAAAACCACGAACAATCAAACAAAACAACTCCTGCACTCAATTTAACTAGCCTAATATTAATAAGCTCAAAACAAATCTAAATCTTTTAGAGAGATCGCTCTCTGAGTCTAGGAGGGCTAGATCCTAGGCTTCAAGTGGTTTGATGTTGTTCTTTATAATTTAGTCTTGCCAATCTTATAAATTATAGAGTGATAACAAGACCAATGCAATATATGATTAAAAATAATCATGGTTTTAAATGGGGACCATTAGAAAAAGGTTATTTTGAAAAAATTAAATAATTTATTGGTGT
This sequence comes from Pinus albicaulis, assembly GCA_034641835.2. NCBI lineage: Eukaryota > Viridiplantae > Streptophyta > Pinopsida > Pinales > Pinaceae > Pinus > Pinus albicaulis. The sequence continues at coordinate 21,667 of JAXQQM020074755.1, read as the reverse complement.
TGCACCAAAATTAATCAGCCCCAACTTTGATAAAGAATTTTTATTATACACATTTACGTCTTATGTTTCATATGAAGCAGTCCTCACTTAGAAAAATTATGAAGATATAGAAATTCCTATTTCTTTCATGAGTTCTGGCTTTTAGTGTGCTAAATTAAAATATTTAGAAATATACAAGCAAGCTTATGTTGTTTACAAATCTGTTAAATATTTTAGACCTTTCTTATTGAAATATCATACTAAAGTGATAGTTCCACACCCCATAGTTAGGAATTTATTGGTTTAGAAATATTTAGGAGAGAAAAGAGAAAATTGGATGACTGTATTACAAGAATATGATTTAGAAATTAAACCATTTAAAGTCATCAAAGGACAAGGTCTATGTAAATTATTAGTTGAATCATAAGGATATCTTTTTTTTTTCCAAGGAAAAATCACAATTTTCATTAATATTGAAAATTCCATGTTGTAGATGCATTTCATATGCATTTTTGTGACTATATTCATGTACATATAGTTCCTCAAAAATCCCCAGTGGATGTACATCAAAGACTGATAAAAATAATTACAATAAATACAATATTTAGATCGGGTATATCATGATCAAGTAAAAAATGGTCAAAATCTGTCAAAATAAGATCTGTCAGTCTTCAATATCTGGTTGTTCTATGAAAGGATGATGATAATAGCTGAAATTTTGTGCGTCGTTATACTCCTCTATATGCCATAGCCCCTATGTTGGATCGCTGCCTCCTTGGAAAGCTTGTCGAAAATGTTGTTGCATTCCTTGTATATGTGAGAACATAAGATGGATGAGAATAGAGCTTTCAAGCATGAAAGATCTTCCAATATAGTTTGAAGTGTGCGTAAATGACATAATGGAGATTTATTGAACCAGTTTATGATAATATTAGAATCTCCAAAAACTTGTGAGTGGAGGATATCATGCTCTAATGCAAACTGAAGGAGATGACAGAGTGTAATCAGTTCTGCATAATTGTTTGTGCTAGGTCCCAGTCCCATCTTGATTTTGAAAAAACTTTGTTGTGTGAGGTACAGAAGAGCACCACCCTCGCAACCCATGGGTTGAGATGAGCCATCGAAGTATGCCCAAGGAATGTCAAAATTAATGGATTCAGGTATGATGGTTCTAGGTGGTCTTGGAGGCTCGTCTCTAGGGATGCTGGAGTAGCTTGATATAATGTTGGAAGAGATCAAATTCCAAATGGGGATACGATATTTAAATATGGATGCATTCCTGACCAACCAGATTCCCCAACAGATGAGTAGAGGAAGGCATCTAGCTTTATTTGAAGAGGCAGAGTTCCACTAGAGTTTCCAAGCCTCCCCTAAATTCAAGCCATGCCATTGCAGATTGATACCCAGTTCTACTGTGATGGATGACCAAAGGGTAATGGTGGATCTAGAATGGAGGAAAAGGTGATCAATAGATTCGGATTCATTCTTGTAGAGAGTACACCAAGTGGGTCCATGAATGGATCGTTTAAGTTATCCATGATGGGGGCGATGTAGTTTAGAGAACACCACATGAAAATTCTAGTGCATGGAGTTGCCTTGAGATTCCAAATGAGTTTCCACCACCAATCCTATCTTTGTGGGAGATGATCAGAGAAAATGTGTAGATATCCTTCCTTTGGAGTATAGATCCTGGATTTTGTGAGGGCCCGGATAATTTCATCATCCCCTATTCCAATTCGGATGTGACATTCTACTAGGGCTATTGTATAATTCTTCCAAGCATGATGCATAGGCCCTGGGAGTCTGAACTGATTGGCACATTTCCATCCTTGCAAATAGAGGGTCATGGTTTTTGGTTCCACAATCTGTGCAATATAATGTATGCCCTGCTCAGACAGATGATTGATAATATCAGGTGGAAGAGAGTGTGCATTCCCACTCCCAGACTAGGGATCGATGCCAATGTGAGCTTGATTCCCAGATTTGATTCTCCAAGAAAGGCCATTTCTGATGTGTGGAAGAGATGTGATGATAGCCTTCCAAATGGATGATATGTTACGGTGACTCCAAGATGGAAGTTAGATCCAGTCAGTGATGTTCATTGGTCGGATGTACTTCATATAAACCACCTGTGTCTAGATATTCTTAGATGTCATGATTGCCCATCCCATTTTTGCAGCAAGGGCTTTGGAAAATATGTCTATATTTTTTATGCCCCAACCTCCCCATTTTTTGGGGAGGGCAATGATGTCCCATTTAACCCATGCAAATTTTTGTCCTTCTCTATTGCCATTCCAAAGGAATCTGTTGCAAAGTCTTTGAATGCAGGAGATGATAGCCTATGGTATCCAAGCCAGTGACATCTAGTAAACTGGAGTGGCTTCCAAAAAATATTTGAGGAGGGTTATCCATCCAACACGAGACAACCATCTATTGTGCCAAATGCAGATTCATTTTTCCAATTTTGAAATGAGCCAGCTCCAGTCTGCAATGTGTTAGTCAGAGGGTTTAATTCTAAACCCAAGATATCAAAGTCCATCCTGAGGATTCGAGGGAAAGGAAAATCGATTCAGGGCAAGTCCTCTTTCCTGGAGGGAGAATATGTTGATAGTGATGGTTGATTTTAATGCATTGGCTGCCATGCCAGTGGCAACACTGAAATCTGCAAGGACTGCTGCAAAAGATAAGATATCTCCAATGGAACCATTGAGAAAAATAAGCACGTCATATATGAATAGCAGGTGAGTGAGGGTGCAGCCTTCAGTTATTCTGATGCCCTGTAGATGTCCCAGGTATTTATTGTTCATAATTAGTCTGCTAAGGGCTTCCATTATGAGAAGGAAGAGGAGGGGGGAGAGGGGACAGCCTTGACGAAGTCCTCTTTTGGAGTGGAAGAAAGGAGATGTAGAGACATTGATGAGAATGCTAAGGGAGACATTGGTGATGCAGCACATGATCCATTTGATGAAGCTATAGGGGAAGCCGAGATGAGTGAGTATCATGCGGATGTAGAGCCAATTTCCTTGGTCAAAAGCTTTTGCAAGATCTAGTTTAAGAATGATACTTTTGAACTTTTTGTGTTTAATAGAGTGGAGCACCTCTTGAGCAGTGCCTATAGCTTCTTGGATCTGGCGATGATGCATAAAGGATAATTTTTCAAGTGAAATGTGCTCAGAGAGGATGGGCTTGATACGATTTGCGATGATTTTGGCAATGATCTTGTAAAGGCAGCTGCAGAGGGAAATTGGATGAAAATCGGAGAAATGTTGAGGGTCATCAGATTTTGGGATAAGTGCAATGAATGTGGAATTATAAGCATCATATTATTTTCTAGATGTTCGAAATTCTTCAACCAAGTTAAGGATATCATGTCCCATGATGTTGAAAAAAGATAGGTAGAATTCAATGGGCCAACCGTCAAGGCCAGGGCTTTTATCTTTATCGAACCATTTCGAAGTGTCCTCGAGTTCTTGTAAGGTGATAGGTCTCATTAGTTGTTCTTCAGCATCCTGACCCAAAAATCGCGGGAATAATCTTTCCACTCTAATAATTTCAGCCAGATTTGTGTTATAACAGGCTTTATATAGGTTGTGGAAATGGATAATCCCAATATGATCTAGTTGATGGAAGTTCTGGGCTTGGTTACCATGATGGTCTGATAGCGACCATATTGTGTTGATTGCTTTGCGTCCATTCACGAAATGGTGGAAGAATTTGGAGTTCTCATCCCTAGATTTTAGCCAGATGGCTCTGCTGCAAAGGCGTAAGCTCTCCTCTTGATCCTTGAGAATCTAGGTTCAGTCTGAAATTAGCGGAGAGAGTTGAGTTTTGATACCTTCAGTGCATGTCCCGATCAACAAGGTTGACTCAATCCCATCATTAGCCTCTTATGTTTTGTGCAAAGTTTCCTCGTCCTTTTTCCTTTTATCTCTAGCCCATGTCCTTGTAAGATTCTTGATATCTTTCATCTTCACAGCAAATGCAATTGAGGGTGAGGATGCAGGTGCAATAAGATGGGCAGTCCAATACCTAGTTACCAATTCAATGTATTCTGGATAGGCCAACCAAGTGGCATTAAATTTGAATGGACTGTAGGGCTTCCTTCGACTAGTGGCAAGTTCCAGATATATAGGTGAATGATTGGATATACCACTAGAGCCCATCCATTGTCAATAAGATATACCTGTGATGGTGAGAGCTTCGTGTATGAGAAATTTATCAAGCCTCCAGGTGACAGAGGCCTCACCAGTCCTATGATTACTCCAAGTGGGATGAATTTGTGGCATAGGTATGTATATTAGATGGTGGGACTCAATGAGATGTACCATATTAGCAGCCATGGGGTCCACATTTGTATGGGGTCCCCATGATTCAGTAAGATCCAGAGAGAAATTAAGATCCCCACCAATGACAAGGTTGTGAGCTAATAAGAGGGGAGAGTTGAGGAGGTTGTTCCAGAAGGGACGATGAGATGAACAAGGAGCGTATATGTTTATGAGCCAATATTCAGATCCAATTTTAGATGAGAAGATGTCCACCCTGAGGAAACCTTCCCCACCGCATTGACTCAGGATCTTAATGGATCTAGGGTTTGTGCTAATTAAAATTCCTCCTGAGCAACCATGAGCATCAAATGTCCGGAAGTTCCAACCCGGACAGATAGATTGGAGAGAAGAGATAACATGATCAGAGGAATCAAGGGTTTCTTGTAGAAAAATAATGTCAGAAGGGGTGTTGTGCAGTAATCTTCACAGGGGCAATTTATTTTCAAGGCTGGTCAACCCATGACAATTGAAGGATAGGATTCTCAGGAGGTAACCATGGGCAGAGTCATCCATGCTCTAAGGACCCCTTCAAGAATGTTTTTCTTTCCATCGACTATATCCAATACAGCTTGTATAATATCCTTGGAAATATTTAAGTGACACCCTTTGCTAGGTTTTGCTCGTTTTTGTTCAATTAGGCCGAGGCCACTAGTCTCAGATGTGAGAATGTATATGGGAGAGGGATCAGAGAAGATAGGGATGTGAGATCTGGGAGTCCAAATAGGATTTTGAGAGTGGGGGATGAGGGGTAGGTGTAGGAATGGAGGGAGGGAGCTCGGAAATTATCGGTTGGGAGGAGGAGACGTGGAGAGAAAGGGGTAGGGTGCATTGTGGAGGTTGTGCATTATGTGTTTGTAGAAACAAATGCGGATGAGATAAAATGAGAAACAGGGTTAGAGGGTGAAGAATTACCCGATGCAAGCTTGGCCACAGTAGCCAGAGCCCTTGTCATCTGGGGGGAGGGAGGTTGTTGGCTCAAGGGGTCCTGACCCAAGTTCGGAGTACAAGGTTTGCCAACAAACCCCGATACTACTGGCCCTTTCAGCAGTGACCTGCTTGCGCAGGTCGAAGTCTCACCCAAAGTAGTATGGGTGGGTGCTGGAACAAGGTTTCCGCACCATAAGAAAAGATGGGTAAGGAAAGCAGAGCTGCGTCTGGCCCTGTGATACCCAGGTCGCCTCTTTCTGCGCAGGGCCGATAGGTCTCTCTTTGCATCCACGTACGCTAGATATATAATTATATACTTCTATGACAGTATCACAATATTGCATAAAACATAACAAAATAAATCCAAATACATCAAACACACTTACACAGATCTTTTGCAGCTTGAATACAGAATGTACATAATGCAGTAATTATCAATGATTCGCACAAACAGTACACATAGATTTAGTTCTCAAGAAACCTTTATTATTTATCAATTCATCAATTCCTTCCTACAATAACCCTCCCAGCCTGTGCACATAACAACAGGGTCCACACATAGTTGGACTCTGGATCTCCATGCACACAACCAACATGAGTCCTTTCCCTAAAACCCCAACACCCAAACAGATATCTTAAATCACAGTTCACATCAATAGCTCTTCATTGCCTACCTTACAATACAAAATGTTCCTCTATTTATAATAATCTAGCCTAAAATTTCCTATGGTCCGCAAACCATGGTTTTCAGACCCCTGGTTTACCCTTTTGCCAATTATAATGCTTTCGGGGCTTTGACCACCCCAAAACCCCTGTGCTAAACTAAATATAATTAAAAATATATCAAATCAGACTAGTTTCGCAGTTCATAGGAGACCTTGTTCCAATAGTCCCACAACACAATCTTGTGACTCGTCTCGAGTCATTGTAGCCACAAGTTTTCCAAGTGCCTCTGGAGTGATTGGATGACCAGCGCGCATATCCCACAGGCGCGTTAGCGACCTCTCCCTGGTGGGTCGATCGTTCCTGATCCAATTATTCCAACCATATAGTCATTTAGCCCTGTATGGATTGAGTCGACTACCATTGACAAAGCCAGGTAACATGTCACCGCACAGGGTAGCTAGCCGGACTGCTCCACCATTCATGATTTCCTCAACGATGTAGGGACCAAGCCAGTGCTACCAGAATTTCCCTGGGTGTTTCACAAACTGGCTATAGTATAAGAGGAATAGGTCGCCTACTACGAATGTCTTTTGGCGAATATGTCGATCATGCCAGGATTTATCACGAGCCTTCTAAACCTGCTGATGAAAGTTAGCAATAAACCAATCTTCCTCCAATGCTAAAAGTTGTGCAAGGCGCTCCTCCATGATATCCGGTTCTACCATATTTGTAAATTTTGCAATGCATAGGCTAGGAATAATGTATTCTATGGGCATATTGGCCTCCTTGTCATAGACCATCCGAAAGGGGGTTCTTATTGTTAGCTTCTTGCAAGTCGTTCAGTAGGCCCACAGAACAGAGGGGATGCGAACATCCCAATCACTACAATCGGCATTGCAGACCTTGGTCAGTGCCTGTTCCAAGATTTTGTTAAAAGCTTCAACCACACCATTTTCCTGCGGATGGTATGGTGTACTTTTCACATGATGGATCTGGAATTCCTCATTCAGGGCTTGAATCATTTCGTTAATGAAGTGCGTACCTCTGTCACTCATTATGATATTTGGACAGCCAAACCTATTCAGAATTTGTTCAAAGATGAAGGGCACAACAGTATCCACAGTATAATCCTTCACCGCTTGTGCCTCAACCTATCAAGTGACATAGTCAGTGGCAGTAATAATGTAGCATGCACCTGTCTTCTTGCCTGGCGGATTGATGGGTCCCAAAAAATCAATGGCCCATTTGTCAAAAGCATATAAATCCATTTGAGGCTATAATGGCATCTCATCTCGGTGTGAGGGCCATCCGGTTCACTGGCACGTATCACATGATTTACAATAGGTGTAAGAATCCTAATGCAGGGTAGGCCACCATAACCTAGCTCTCAAAATATTTTGTGTCGTTGCTCTCCCTGCATAGTGGCCTCCTGCGATGCCTTTGTGTGCCTTCGCCAAAACTACATGTCGTTCATGTTCTAGGACGTAACTGCGTAGTATTTCATCAGCGCCTAGCTTGTATAACTGGCCGGAAACGATAGTAAAGTCTGTCGCCTAAGTAACTAACTCCTTCTTCTGCTGCATCGAATATTCTATGGGGGCTACGCCTGTAGTTAGGAACTGAATGATATCAGCAAAGTGTGTGTCAATAACCTTAATGGTGAACAACTACACATCTGGTAATCCTTCCTCCAAGTTAGTAGGTTCTTCCCCTATCTCGATGTAGGACAGATTATTTGGACCCGCATTCAACCTTCCGGGCTTGACGATGATCTCAAAATCATATTCCTGAAATAGCAACATCCAGCGACAAATCTTCCCCCCCAACACAGGCTTGTTGACAAGGTATTTCAAAGATGAATGATCAGTGAACATTTTAAAGTGCTCACCCAGTAGATAGTGTCAATATTTTTGTAATGCGTACACCATAGCCAGTCCCCTTCGACCAATCAAGAAATATTAGTATGGGTGCAGAGATCATCTTCTCCTTGAGTAGTTCAAAACTCTTTTGACATTCATCATTCCAAAAAATGGAAACATATTTTTTAAGAAGTTTTTCCATGGGTGCTGTGATCAATGCGTACCTCTGAATGAATTTCCTGTAATAGTTCGTGTGTCCAAGAATAGAACGTAGATGTTTTTCCATTGTTGGGACTGCAAGGTTTATAATTACGGCTACCTTCACAGGATCAACCATCAACCCTTGCCGACATACTAGGTGCCTGAGAAAGATTCCGAAAGGTACACTGAAGATGCACTTCTTGATATTCAAGGAAATCTGGTGCTTCCGGCATGCATCCAACATTAATCGTAGGTTCGAGACATGCTCCTTTACCAGGCCGAAGACCGTCCAGTCATCGAAATAAACCCCCAGGAACTTGTGAATAAATTCCTTGAATACAACAACTACAACCCTTGAGAAAATAGCGGGTGCATCCTTGAGACCGAAGGGCATGACCGTATACTGAAAGGACCCCATTCTGTCGCAAATGTAGTCTTACTACGATCATCAAGTGCAATTCGGATCTAGTGGTACCCTGAGAACCCATCGGTGAAGGAATAGACTTTCTGTCCACCCATGCTATCAAGGATTTCCTCTAAGAAGGGTGTAAGGAGGGGGTCATGGACGCAGGCATCATTTAACTTGTGTAGATCTACACAGATGCGTATTTCCCCCTTTGTTTTCTTCTCCTGGATGACCATCGGACTTACCCAATCTGACTGTTCAACTGGTTCAATGATACCTGCAGCAAGCATTTTGTCCAGTTCTTCTTTGAACTTTTTCTTATATTTAGGATTCAGTCGATAAGGCCACTACTTGATGGGGCGCGCCTCAGGTTTCAGAGTGATGTGCATAATGCCTAGGTCTCCCGTGATTCCTTTGAGCTCAGAAAACTTTTTCGGAAATAAGTCCTGATATTCCGTAAGTAGATCTGCAATTTTTCCTATGGTTGCTTCATCCCAATAGTCCCCAATTTTAGCCAGCCTAGGCTCTTCCTCCATCCCAATATTAACTTCACGTAGCTTGAGAGGTTGCGTCACATCAATACTCTGCAGCGGGGGTCCAATAACGGTGCGTTCCCCCTCAGATTATGGAACAAAGACGTTTCGAGGATTTTCTTCTTCTTCATCTATCGCCAAGCTCCAGCAGTTGACTATGTCTTGTATCTGTGCTTCCCATTTCAGGACCTTTGGTGCGGTGTGATGGTGTGATTTATTAAATACAAATGCATCTATGTCCTGCAGAGCTTCGTCGAGTGTTTCCGTCCCCCCAATTAGCCCGAACGTTCCTATAAAGTCATCTTTTAGTATTTCACAGTGGCGGGTGTGCTGATGTAGCTCCGCATCTAAATACCATGCAGCAGGGATAGGGCCCAAGGCATGAAAAAATAGATGAACCCATTCTTCTGTAGTTTGGTCAGACCATTTTCCCATCCAGGTGAGAAGATGTGCAAAGGGATCCCCGGGTCCGATAAATATCTTGGTGCGTATGTCAGCTTGGGGTGCAAATCATAGAATCATCATATCCCGACACATCTCCCAGTTTGGGAACGCTTTCTTGTGGGTATCCCACCATTGTGTAGATTTCCCACGCATAGCAAGATTAAGGGCCCAGAGCCATCGTTCTCTTGGAACCGTAGCTTCCATTGTTCTCATGAATTCCTGGACGCTACCAGACTCATCAAAATGGCGTAGATCTCTTACCTCCGAAGAAATGCAGCAGAGGGCCCTCGCGATCCGAGGACATTGTAGCACTGAGACATCATGCAACCAATTTTTCCAATTCTCCAGTTCCCCATCAGAGTTGGAAAAGCATTCACTATCCTTTTCCCAGCAGAGTACTCCTTCTGCTGTGGGGTTAATCCAGTCTTCGTCCTGCGTAATCAATTTGTAAATGTGATCTAGTTCTTCGTTGTCGTGTGTTGGCTCGGTATACCGCGCACCTTCTACGGGATCCAGTGGTACTATTACGCGCATACCGTTATTTTCAAACACCATGCTGTGTTTTTTGAGATTAATGACACCCCCCATATCTATGGCGCAATCTAGTCCTAGGAGTGCAGGGTAAGGATCCGCATCTTCCACAATTTCTATTACTTCAAAGTCAGCCAGGACTTTTACCCCTGCGATATCTACCATGACTTTTGGCAGCCTTCCCAAAGGGATGATATTTTTTTTATTTTCCATGCGCAGCGTGAAGGTGGACCATTCCAATTTAGGTTCTCCCATTCATTTCCATGTTTTCTTTGGTAATACGTTTTCATCTGATCCAAGATCTAAAATAGCTTGATCCGTCTCGTAGTCACCAATCTGCGCAGTCAACCGCATTTCTCTTCCAGTGCATTTTTTATATCTGTATAGCTTGTGTACATCCTTGGTCTCGAGAATCGGATTGAGCCAAGTTGCACAGCTATCCATTAATGCTTGAAGTTTCTCTACAGCTTGTGGGTTACGTAGTAGCTTCCGAGATGCCTGCATAAAGGGCTCAACTTCCTCCTCTATCTTGAGGGGTGTCGGTATCTGTGAAGTAGATGCTATTGTTTCTTGTCCCTTGCTGATGTTTGATCCTTCCTGAGAGGTCATAGGATCCCTGGTAGGTGCGTCCTTTGCTCCCTAGGTGACCATCTCGCTATGTGTTATAACTTTCACACTCGGGTCTATGTTTCTTAGCTCGGCTTTAACTCTTTGCACATTCTACTTAGGGGTGGGCTGATTTTCCTACATTTTTGCTATCAGGATTAGGCAGTCTTCAATCTCATGGTCCATCTACTGGAAATATTTGCAGGATCGCCTAGTAGGGTTTGGGCAGTCCCTGGTGAAATGTCCTACCTCCCTGCAGTTATAACAGATTAGCTACCCACGTCCTCGTCCTGCGCTTCCTCCCCGACCTATCCTACCCCTTGCTAGGGATGCACCAAAGCTTGCTGGAGATCTTGGTGACACAGGGTCTTATTGTACCCTATATAAGTTCCCCTAATCTATCATCAATTCATACGTGTGATAGTTCTGCTCATCGTGTCCCACCAACCGGCAGAACCTGCACCACTATTACTTCAGTTCGCCCATACTTAGACGAGGGCACTGTGCTGTATCGCGTAGTCCCGCTACCTGAAAATCATCACACCATAAGGCAGACCCGCTTGAGCCTAGACATAGTGGACTAGGTCCTCCTACCTACATATAATCTTCCAATAGAGGGCACTGATCCTTCGTATGGCCAGATACTTGACATCGTATGCACCAGAGATCTGCGCTAGCTCCTTTTCTCCATTCCTTTCGTAGGTTTTGTATCTCCATGTGCATGTTTCCGAGTTGCTCCTGAATTTTTTGTACTCCTCCCAAAGTGTCGTCTTTGGGCACAGCTTCTATTTTCATGGTGGCTTCCAAAGCTTTTTCCTGTGACTCGAAGGTCTAGTGGCCCATCGGTATATGCAAGTGATGTAGCAACATAGCAATGAACCATTCAGTGTATTGTCTATCGTCATACTTAAATCCTCATTCTCTGATTGCTTTTTTTAGTCTCTGGTCAGCTTCCCAGATAGACTCAGTCACTCCTTGCTTGAAATCATTCACATCTGCTACAATCTGAGAGTAGGATTTAGGTTTTTGAAACTGTTGTTTTAGGGCGTCCTTAATATCTTGAATAGATGCGCTCCCATTTTGAGATATGTAACGCATATACCAGTCCAGAGCTCTCTCTTCGAAGGCTAGCGAAAACTGCGCTCTCTTCACAGTATTTCTTACCACACCCTGCGTAGTCCATACCAAGTCTGCCACAAACCAAAAACGATCCATGTCCTCATCGGCCGCACCTTTAAAGGTAGGTAATTTCAAGTGCGCTGCCATGTCTCCTTCTAGCGGGGTTTTGGTTGAGGGTTTATTATTCTATGGTTCTGATGTCGGTGTAACTGGCGGGCCCTGTGTAGCTGCTCTTTTCAGCAGGCTATAGACAGAATCACCCCCTTCTTGATTGGTTCGATAGTACTTACCGCTCTGTGTTTTACTTTCATCCAAAGTGGTGCTCATTCACTTCCTTGTCAGGTTTCCAGTATTTTCTTGTCATTACCCGATTCCTTCCTCAAAATGCTTTAGGTCCTGGCAACGGAACCATTTTTTGGCTCAAGGGGTCCTGACCCAGGTTTAGTGTTCAAGGTTTTCCAACAAACCTCGATACTATTGGCCCTTTCGGTAGTGACCTGCTTGCACACTTCAAATTCTCACCTGAAGTAGTATGGGTGGGTGCTAGAACCAAGTTTCCGCACCTAGAGAAAGGATGGGTAAGGTAGGTAGAGCTGCGTCCAACACTGTGATACCCAAGTCGCCTCTTTCTGCGCAGGGCCGATAGGTCTCTCTTCGCATCCACATATGCTAGATATATAATTATATACTTCTATGACAGTATCACAATATTGCATAAAACAGAACAAAACAGATCCAGATACAATAAACACACTTACATAGATCTTTCACAGCTTGAATACAGAATGCACATAATGCAGTAATTATCAATGATTCGCACAAACAATAAGCATAGATTCAGTTCTCAACCAACCTTTCTTATTCATCAATTCATCAATTCCTTTCAACAATAACCCTCCCAGCCTTCGCACATAGCAGCAAGGTCTACACACAGCTGGACTCTGGATCTCCATGCACACAACTAGAAGGAGTTCTTTCCCCAAAACCCCAACACCCAAACAGATATCTTAAATTACAGTTTGCATCAATAGCTCTTCATTGCCTACCTTACAATACAAAATGTTCCTCTATTTATAATAATCTAGCCTAAACTTTCCTGTGGTCCACAAACTGTGGTTTTCGAACCCCTAGTTTACCCTTTTGCCCATTGTAATGCTTTTGGGGCTTTGACCCACCCCAAAACCCGTGCGCTAGACTAAATATAATTAAGAATATATCAAATCGGACCAGTTTCACAATTCATAGGAGACCTTGTTCCAACAGAGGTCTAGGAGGATCAGAGGTTGGCTTGGGCCCCGAAGTAGACTTCTTTCCTTTGCGGCGATCCACTGCTACATTATCACGTGGGGGAGTTGTCAGGCTCATAGTAGCCTGTACTTGTTCCGAAATACCTACTGCTTTTGTGTCTTTGAGGAGAGGGAAATCCTTGTATAGATTCCCTACTTCATGACATCTATGGCATCTATAGGGGACCCCTTCATAATCTAGGATCTGTATTCATACAAATGCTTCCATCTCAGAGTGATCTCCTCCTCTAAGTCACCCCTGGTATCCAAGCATACCAAAATCCTAGCCATTTTCATGATGCCAGAAGTGAGGTAGGTTTTATGATGATCCAGAGAGGTGCCAAGAGCGTTGCCAATGTGCCTCATGATTTCTTCAGACCAGAAGTGTAGCGAGAGCTCCGGTAGCCTAACCCATATTGGACCTGCTCCTATTTTTTCTCTATCTGGGTCAAAAAAGGGGGCTCCATCTCTTAAACATGATTGATGCTTGTTCAATATGCCACAATTTCGATAGTACCCATGCAACCTGCTCCGATCGATGGAAGCAGAGGGCAAACCATCCACGAGGGAGGATGACAATCTAGGGCATCTCTTCCATGATATGCCCCCATATCTCATTCGTCCAGTTGCAAAGTTGAGTGAGGTTGTATCTGCACTCCCTCACATGTCCCACCAAAACTCTATCTGCAGTTTCCATCACTTCACCCATGTGAAGCCCTTCCCCTATATTTAGGTCAAAATTTCAATTTCCCTTGAATCAGAAGGAGATCACTCAGATGAAGGTGAAAATTATAATTTAGAAATAGGATGGTACAATGAATTTGAAATGAATCAAGAGAAAATCCTTTATGTACCTTTTCCAAAAAATGCATGGTATGTATATATAAAACATTTCATAATTCATGGTACTACCCCTGATCACTTATTATTTAAACATAAAATACTTTTACATTTGAAATGTTCCAAATATCAGTTAATTGATGGCATTCTTTTTAGGAAAAATTATGATGATGCATAACTAATATGCCTTCAGAAATATGATGTATTAAAAATACTTATTAGAGCTACATGGTGGAACTTCTGGTGGGAATTTTGGTGGAGAAACCATTTCACATAAAATTTTACAGTAGGTTATTATTCGCCCACATTGTTCAAATATTCTTATTCATATGCGAGGAAGTTAGTAAAGAATAACAAACAACAACAGGAAAAGAAAAAATACCAGCTCTTCCTCTTCAACATGTTGAATTTGAAGGACCATTTGAGTAATGTGGATTATATATCATTGGTTATATTAATCCAAACTCTTCAAAATTACATAAATTTGTTCTCACAGCCACTGATTATTTCACAAGATGGACTGAAGTAATCCCTTTGAAAAAATTCAACAACGAAAAAGTATGATCTTTCCTATAAACCCATATAATCACAAGGTTTGGAGTTCCAACATCTTTTCTATTTGATAATGCTACATATTTTTCTTCTCTTAAAATGACTCAATTTTTCCTAGATAAAGGTATCAAGATCAAATTTCTTACTAACTATTACCCTCGAGGTAATGGTTTAGCAGAATCCACACAAAAAAAAACTTAATTCAAATTCTAAAAAAGACTATTCAAAACCACTAAATAGGTTGGCATAAACAATTATCTAATGCTCTATGGGATGATAGAGTCACTCCTAAAATATCATTAGGTAACTCCCCACACTTTCTATTATATGGTATGGAAGCTATATTTCCACCAAATAGTTTCTTGTCATATATCCAGTTAGATTAATCTGTAAGGCATAATTCAATAAAAGATATGGATGTTCGATTATATACATTGCTAAAATTGGAAGAGGAATGAAAAAAGGCAAAATCCAAATTTCATGAACAACAAACTATAAAAATATGGTTTGATAAACATTTAGCATCCGATATAGATTTTGTTACTGCCAACTTAGTTCTTAAACGAGATAAAATCCATGAGGAGAAAGGAGGACACTCTAAATTTCAACATCTTTGGATTGGTACTTAAAAAAAAAAAAATCAAAACTTGGTCATTCAACTTACATCTTACAAATATTACAAGACCAAGTAGAAAATTTTCCAATAAAAGGGAAAATTTTGAAAAGATATTTTTCATAAAAAAAATCTTTCAATACCATATGCAAATATTCCATTTTACTAAAGGATGTTGGAATCCTAAAAATTGTTTTTTGTCAATTTTTAGAAGGGCTATATTTTTCTTTTCTTTGATAATTTCATTTCTTCATTAACACATTAATTTCACCCCTTAACAACATGACATTATTCATATTTACATCATTATCCATTAGCATATGTGTAATATCCCAAAATCGAGACTGCTAGCAAGGCATGGCTAGAAAATGCATTTTCCAGGAATGGTTGCTACATAATATGAAATCATCCCTTGGATCCCTTATATATAAGTATCTAAGACCTAAATCCAAGAGGATATCATAAAAAAATCAAACTAGGTGGGTTAAACAGATCACCCACACCTAGTAAGGCTTGAAAACTGCCTAAAGAAGGGACTGCAGCAATACAAAGAACACTGCCCAGAAAATAACGCAGTTTTAGATAGCAGTAGTAGGAGGAAAATATGAAAGATCAAAAATAACTTATACAATGATAAATCAGATTTACAATGTTTTCCAATCAATGTACAAGAGAAATATGGAGACTTTTATGAAGAAAAACCCTCTAAAAGAGGTACTGCAACAATATAATTCACTGTAAAGCCTTGACAGTGTTATTTTTATGAGTAAACAAAAGCTGTAGGTTAAAAAAAATATCTAGGATAGATATGTGTACAAAATATTAGATCTATATCAGATATGTACACTAGAATGTCTCTATTTTACATCCCCCTTAGGGTTTTCAGAAATACATGAAGCACAAAGATTAGATCTGAGATTTACTACAACAGATCTGCAAAATGATTCAGAAATTCTGAAGTAGATAGATCAATGAATAGATCAGATCTGAAACATACATGGATTAGATGGTTAATCCATGGATCACCACAGTGTAAGGAAGGCTTCTTTACACCAGAGATCTTTCCTCCAAATAGTTTCCAAACACCCTGCAACTCCATATTTTCAAAATAACGCAGTACAGGGAGATAAAATGCATTGTAGGCTTGATGTAGAGCTTGGCCTGGTGCCAAGTTGTAGATCTAAAGCTCCAATCAACTAATACTCTCTTTCCAATGGGATAGAAGGATTTCCCACTTAAAAGAGGCACTAGAATGGCCTAGATCTGAAAAGATCTAGCCTCCACTTGTTGTTGCTCACAAGGACAACCAAACCCTCAATAGGATCTGAGTTGTAGTTGGAAGAAGAAGCTTGGCCAAATTCCTGATAGTGGACCAAGAAATTTAAGACTCTTCCAAGAGGCATTTCAAGGAAAGAGGTGGGATTCCCGATCAGGAACACCCAGTGCTAAACAACACTATCCTCAGCTAAACAGCCAAAGAATGAGAAGTGTCTAAATAGAAAAATCCTTTCTATACAATATGTTCAACAAAAACCCTTCCCATGTTGCTCTCCTCTTTCATTTATAGGATGAAAGCCTTGAAAAACCCTAAACCATTTCAAAGGTTTAGCTCCTTTCACATTTGAAGCCTCCATCTAGATTTGCATTGTTCATCTAGGTACATTGCATCTAGACAATGCTGTAGATTTGGTCCTGTTGACCCAGTCAATTGTCACAATCCCTTTTCACACATGAGGGATTTCTATTAAGACAGCCTGGATTTAGCCTTATTCACATGGGCATTGATTTATTTTGTTGTTTAAGGAGTTTAATTTGTCCTCCTTTACAATTTTATTCTTGTAACAAGAAAATGAAAACAAAATTGAATATTCCTATTAGCTTGGGCTAATTAGGAATATTACAGTCCTCCCCTTCAAAATTTTGCTTGTCCTCAAGCAACTGATAAAGTGAGTGTTGCAACTCACCTCCTCCTCCATTGGTTTCACAAACAAAGGATAAGCTTCTCTCATAAGCTAAGTGTTCACCAAACCATCCATCCATGACTTGTCCCAAAAATATCCTCATGAGATGCAAACAGCTCCTCCCATAAGGAAACAATGAATCACATGAAACAACCATGGTTTGCCTAGTGCCCTCCCTAAAATATAAAACATAAAGTACAGGGAGTGTAGTCATCTCATAGGGCACAGGCATGCCTTCCCTCCTCCCTCCATTCATCCCCATGAAAAGCACAAGTGCATCATCAATGTAGGGGATCAAGGCAATGTACAAACAAACAGAAATATGTGCACATGGAGGTGGATCATAGTACCACATGTGGAACTAGCACAAAAGCATCCCCTGCCTGCATCAAACCAATATGTGGTAAGTGATTTTCCCACCACTTACTTGCTGCCCAATTCATCTCACCCTTGTAGAAAATGTGAGATATATTTGGTGCCTTTGGGAAGCACCCATTATGAAAATAAATCTCCCTTTGCACATCAAGGGAGTGGCCAAATTTAGAATTTTTAGTGGCCCAACAATTGCCATGATATTTACATGATACACTGCTCCTCTTAGGAGTCATGGCCTGCATAAAAATGGTAAAATAACATGTACAATCAGAAAATAACACTTTCTTTACATGAACAGATTCTTTACCATTAAGGTTACTCATACACATGGAGTTTTGCATGGACATTTCTCCTCTTTCAAAAGAAGGGAGAGATGGCTGAAATGACTCTTAAATAGAGTCCTTTGGCTGCCCCAACTCCACAAAGCTCGTGCACTCTTGAAATTGTTTATTTAGTTCCTCTCTCAAGCCTTCCCAATCAAATCTCCTCATGATTAGAGTGTAGATCTTCATTGACTGCATATGGCTGGAAAATAACTCTTTGTGTGCTCCTTGTAGTATCTTCTTCTTGAGCTTGGAAGCTCTAGACAAGAAGACTCTAACATGATGATAGATGACCCATCCTTGGACTAAGTATCCCTCTTCTTGCCGCATGTCATCAAGTATCATACATGTGTGAAGATCTTTGGAATACTCTACAAGCAGTTGAGATTTCCAATACAGATCTACACTACTCAGTAATGATAGTGCTGATGATACATCCACAGGAATGTCTGTCATATTTTTGATCGTCTCCTTGGCATTCCCCATGCCATAGGTGTGTTTTGGAAAGCTAATCCTTCCATTCTTCTCCTCCCACAGCGCATATCCAGTTAGGAGAGTGGGTGGTGATGTTAAGGGAATAAGATATCCTTTCTCCTTGAGCTTACCCAAGCCTCCCAGCATTTTAGCCTTGTCTTATAATGCTCCAATCCTTCTTGGATTCATGAGTGGAGCATCAAGATGTGGGACACCTTTCACCAAATCTGAATCAGGTGGTCTCCAAGGTGGTTTTCCAAAAGACAGTGATGCCTCATGGTTCATTCTCCCATGCTTATCAAATGGGATCAACATTCCCTTGCTTCCACAGTGCAAGTTCACCTCTGATTTTTGTGTGGAAGTCTTATGAAACTTGGAGACCCCTCTTAGTGGTGTAAGAGTTCCTCTGATTGGAGAATTTTCCCCATATTCTGATAGTGGATCAGCTATGTGATCCCTCCTTTGTTCTGTCACATTGTATTTTAACAAAGACACATGCTACTCATGTCCTCCATATGGAAGATCATTAGGAATTCCTTGCAAAGGTGCAAGAACCCCTCTAGTGGAAGCCATTGCTTCATCTCCATCTCTAACTAAAAATAGATATCCTCCTGTTCTCACAGCATTGGAGGATCTTCTCTGCTCTTTCTCTCCCTTCTCACCATTATTGGAGAATGCTTCATCATCAAGAGTTCCTTTTTCTTGATCTCTTAGTGAGGAAGTAACCCTCATGTCTTCTCTTTGAGAAAAGAGATATTGTTGTAGTGGGGCTTTTGCCTCTGGAAAATTGTGCAGAAAATATTCAACCCCCTCAATAGTGTTTAGGGCTAGAGTTGGCTCCATGGAATCTTCCAACTTATGCAAAGATGCAGATTTCTTGGACTTGACTTGCTCCTCCCAAGAAGTCTCAGAATGTCTCTCATCAAATCTTGTCACTAGTCTCCTAGTGAACCTTGCATAAGAAGAGATGTTTATCCCCTTTAAGGAAGAGGAATCAAATAGCCACCAAGCATAAGATTTCCCTTGAAGATGCAGCACTGATACTCTCAAGGCTTCTTCTTCTGACACTTGATGCAACTGAAAGTATGTGTCTAGCTTCCTTACCCAAGACTTGGCTGAGACTTTAGGTGATCCATCAAAAGTAGGTAGAGAGAATCTACCCAAACTGTGCTGAAGGTACCCTCTTCTTCTACTATAGGTGTTGGATCTTGCTTCTTTGAGTTGATAGAAATCTGGGAAACTGAGATTCTCTTTGAATCTCTCTGATAGAGACTCATATTCTTGTAGATGATCACCAAGATATTCCTCCTTCGGTGTTCCTCCCTTTCCTCATTTATTTGAAAAGAAAGTAGGCATGTTCCAACGTTGCAGATCAGGTTGTGTGGATGAATGCTCACACACATGGTAGGAAGTACTAGGGCTTCCTTGATGTAAGAATCCTCTTGAGGGATCTTCATGTATTTCCCTCTTCATCCCCCAGATTTCTTCCTTCAGTTTGTGCATAGCTTGAGAAAGAGTTTTTGAGAACTCCTCTCTCTGCAAACTTCCAGATAAAGGGTTTAGACCCTCTACTCCTGTGTCTTCAGTGTAACCACATTTCTTCATCAGTATTTTCCTTCCATGAAAATACATATTGTCTCTTCATCAGGCAAAGCATAGGTTTTTCTAAGAAGGATGCTTTGATACCACTGTAATATCCCAAAATCGGGACTGCTAGCAAGGCATGGCTGGAAAACGCATTTTCCAGGAATGGCTGCTATATAATATGAAATCAGCGCTTGGATACCTTATATCTGAGTATATAAGACCTAAATATAATATTATATTAGAAAAAAATCAAACTAGGTGGGTTAAACAGATCCCCCACACCTAGTAAGGCTTGAAAACTGCCCAAAGAAGGGACTGCAGAAATACAAAGAACACTGCCCAGAAAATAACGCATTTCTAGATAGCAGTAGCAAGAGGCCAATATGACAACTCAAAAATATCTTATACAATGATAAATCATATTTACAATGTTTTCTAATCAATGTACAAGAGAAAGATGGAGACTTTTATGAAGAAAAACCCTCTAAAAGAGGTGCTACAATAATATAATTCACTGCAAAGCCTTGAAATCATTATTTTTATGAGTAAATAGTAGATTTAGGTTACACCTCAGATATAGGATTGATATGTGTACAAAATATTAGATCTATATCAGATATGTACACTAGATTGTCTCTATTTTACATCCCCATTGGGGATTTTAGCAATACATGAAGCACAAAGAGTAGATCTGAGATCTACTGCAGCAAATCTGCAAAATGATTCAGAAATTCTGAAGTAGATAGATCAATGAATAGATCATATCTGAAACATACATGGATTAGATGGCTAATCCATGGATCACCACAGTGTAAGGACGACTTCTTTACATGAGAGATCTCTCCTCCAAATAGTTGCTAAACACCCTGCAACTCCTCATTTGCAAAATAACACAGTACAGGGAGATAAAATGTGCTATAGGCTTGAGTTAGAGTTTGGCATGATGCCAAGTTGTAGATCTGAAGCTCCAATAAACTAATACACTCTTGCCAATGGGATAGAAGGCTTTCCAACTGAAAAGAGGCACTAGAATGGCCTAGATCTGAATAGATCTAGCCTCCACTTGTTGCTGCTCACAAGGAAAACCAAACCCTCAACAGTATCTGAGTTGCAGTTGGAAGAAGAAGCTTGGAAAAATTCCTAATAGTGGACCAAGAAATGCAAGACTCTTCCAAGAGGCCTCTCAAGGAAAGAAGTGGGATTCGCGATCAGGAACACCCAGTGCTAAACAACATTATTCTCAACTAAACAACCATAGAATGAGAAGTGTCTAAACAGAAAAATCCTTTCTATGCAATATGTTCAACAAAAACCCTTCCCGTTTTTCTCTCCTCTTTCATTTATAGGATGAAAGCCTTGCAAAACCCTAAACCATCTCAAAGGTTTAGCTCCTTTCACATTTGAAGCCTCCAACTAGATCTGTGTTGTTCATCTAGGTACATTGCATCTGGCCAGCACTGTAGATTTGGTCTTGTTGACCCAGTCAATTGTCACAATCCCTTTTCACACATGAGGGAGTTTTATTAAGGTAGCCCAGATTTAGCCTTGTTCACATGGGCATTGATTTATTTTGCTGATTAAGGAGTTTAATTTGTCCTCCTTTACAATTTTATTCTTGTAACAAGAAAATGAAAGCAAAATTGAATATTCCTATTAGCTTGGGCTAATTAGGAATATTACAATATGCAACTATGTAGAAATAAAAATATCATCACCATCAATGTAGCAGAACAGAAAGGAACAATAGAAGAAAAGCATGCACATATAGAGACACCAGGATTGGTCAGAGACCATGAAAAAACCCATTATGGGGAAAAATCTTGCAAATTATTATTCTTATAGATTGTCATCAAATGATTCAGCAAAAGAGAGTAGAATGATCCATATCTTCACAACAACTAAAACATCCATGAAATGGACCTAAACATGCTTGTATCCAAAACCCTGATTTGGAGGACCGTAACATATTGTGATTGTCTGTAGCCTACTATTGAATATTGCTGTCACTAAGTGGAATCTTCGAAGTACTAAAGTTTTCATATTTTAGTCCCAGACATACA